>JBCAUI010352183.1:0-28589 GCA_038406195.1 Haplosyllis anthogorgicola | reverse complement strand
CATCTGATACACTTTATTTGTACCCATGACTTAGATTGTCATAGTTTTTTGATAATACCAAATGAACTCAGGTCCATCTGGACCTATTTTTTTGTGCATATCAGGCAGTGCACTGAGCCACATTCATGGCTGCCAAAAGAGCGCTTTCTCCCTCACACATCACTCACAGTGATGAAGTAGATATTTTAAATTTCACCTGCTGAACAAAATTCTGCCTCGCAGCTTCCAACCGACAAACAGACATTACTCTAATGAAATGAATTCGTTTAATTTTTAAAAAAAAAAAAAAAAAGACAAATTTATTTGTCTCAAACAATTTTTGTCCTCAATCTTAAGCTGCCCGTTGAAATGTGCCATTAGAGATTTAAAGTTACACGTTTTTCTCTGTTCTGTACGTGTACGCTTGAAATGGTGTACAAATGTTAAGTACAAAAATACGTCTGATGAAATCACCAGATTCTATGTCAACAGCAAACGTAACTCCAGTTATGGTGTCACGTTTGCTACTGAGATTCAATAGCTAATAGAGAGTTAGGGTTACGCGTTTTACGTTAACTCTTACGTATAAGATGAATTTTCAAATCCACAGATTAAATTTAAATCTGGGGATTTATACGTACAGTAAGTGTGAGCTACATGTACACACAACTCCGTAGGTAAATAGGTAATCTGGAAATTTAAATATTCATCCTACACGTAAAAGTTGACGTAAAACGTGTAACTTAAACTCTCTATTGACTATTTGGCATGAATGGTTGTGCGAAGTTTGTCCGCAGCGAATGTTTTTCTGCCTGTAACGTTGTCGGGTGTTGACACATCCTGTTTACTTTCTTCCAATCCACTGAACATTCCATAAAAAGAATCCATTTTCTTCACGTAGCACAGCAACCAATGTCTTTCAGTACTGTCAACGCTCCAAGAGTCAAACACAATTTTGTAGGCATGAAAATCTGCAATGCGAGAAAATAAATTTAGTTGTTTGAAAATTATTCCAGAAATTGCTTCGAAATTACAATGTGTCAAGATTTTGTAATGACCCAATTTATTTGATTTAATTTAATTTTGTCTGCATTCGTTATTTGTGATACAATTCTGCCGAGTTTTCATTATGCCAGATTGCAGTCCAGAAATTCCTTTGGGGAAGGGGCGGGGGCAATATTTAGAGCATAGAATAAAAAATACAGTGTCGTATTATGATACAAACAATGCGTTATCTCGGTATCTTTTTCAAACTAAAATTTTCAGTTATTTTAAGTTGGCAATTCAACTAATGTCAACCAAAATTATGGGATTTCATGTTGCTTACTTTGGTTATGTAACATATAAAATCCAAAAATATCATAATCTAATTACTAAGCCGGGCCATGGTGCTCAGTCCACACAGAAAGTGATGACGTCACGATGTCAAGACATGAGCGTCGCATGCAACAAAATGACGCGACGTCATCATGCACGGGAAACGCAATCGAAGTGGCGGGCAGGACTGGTGCTTACAATAGGAATGAATAGCTGAATCAGGTAAAGAGGACGTCTGCAATCACCTGGATCCACGATGATATGCTGTTAATTACATTTGAAATTATAGTACGTTTGCTCTCCGGGACATCCAACCAACACAGCAATCTATATAATGATTTATATGGGAATATCTCTGCTTTTTACCTTCCGGAGGCTTTTATCTGGAGCTATGCAGGAACCTATCTAGTGGATCCCTTCGCTTTCTGTACCGGATTGATTTTTCTGATAAAGAGCAAACCATTTTAATCATAAGTCACTTTGTTACCTCTGCTTTATGAGTCGTGTACACATGTAGTTCAGACTTACGTACTCACCCGAATAGAGGCATCCGGTGCCAAAAGGAATTTTGATGGGGTGCCTCTTTTAAAAATTCAGAACACCAAAAATGATTATAAAAAAAGCACAAAGTTTATGCAGAAATTGGCACGGTTTCAAAAGATAAACAATTTTAAGAAGTTCATTCCCTTTGGACTGACAGATACCAATAACAAATATTTTGACCTTAAAAACTGAAAACACTGCATTGCTTTTGTCTCAGGAAAGGAGGGTGTCTCAATTAGAGAGGGTGCCCCAATTCAGGTAAATATGGTACCTACTTACTTTCCTTTGCACTTTACACTGTTTGGGGTGGCAACACTCAGAGTCACTTTTCTTGGACCAGTGCAAAACCATGTTAGAACCACTGATACTTCTGTTCTGGATTTGAGGCATGTCTAGTTTTCTTTGCATGGGATCTTCCACTGTATTGGCATTTAAATCGTGAAATTTCTATCAATTTGGTAAATTACGGAACAATAGAGAAAACAAGATAATTCCACTTGTTTAGTATGCCATGTACAGAAAGCACATTGGCAAAATCACTCATATTTCGCTCTGTTGTTAATGTGCTGTTGTCAAAAACTGACAGGAATTTTATCATTTGGCTAAATGAGGTTCTGATTGCTGGGTTTAGTTATTGGCTTGGATCTAAGGCAGCTGCTGAAATTCATTTTTGGAAATGTATAAAACAATAGTAGAACAAATTCCATGCTGTGCTCTTGATTTGTTACTGTTCAAAACTGAAAAGAAGTTTTATCTTCTTGCTAAAATCGTCTTAATTCGTATTGGTACCTGTCAGTACACAGTTCTGTATGAGAAGTTTAACAATAGCACATCAAAAGCACAGCGTGAAATTCTTTCGTTCTCTCCTTTGTTCTCTTAGTTTCCAAAATGATTTTTGTGTACTGATTTAAAGGAGCCTTGCAGAAAGTCTTGAAGGAAAATGAAGAGTATTTACTGAGTCGAAGCCCTCCCATGCTCTGCTGCAGCTCACTTTACACTATTTATTAAGAGCTTTGTACAATAACTGTTCTTGTACTTTCAGGTCCTGTCTTCCTGTCGACTGTCACCATATGACGACAATAAAGGCCCCTCCGCATCTTCCATCAAACATCAAATCTGCATAATTCAGACCCACGCAAAAGAAAAACCACTCTGAGAGGTAAAGGGCCGAAAAAATAGACCTGGACAGAGCGAAACGAAGGGAGTAAGAAGACCAAGAGAGGCAGAGGAATAAATTCGATATTACTTTTCAACTAATTCAGCACAAAGTATAGTAATGTGAAAATCTCTACTTTCATTTGAAACAGTCTCAAAGTGTACTTCAAAGTTTCTCGGGATAGAATTGGACGAGTTAGAACTGTGACCAATTGGATTCATTACCTGAATGGTCACTCGATGATCTTTTGTGTAAATTATAACGTTAAAATTTTATACCAAGTTTTCTTGTGTAGGTTTGCATTATTTGCATTACCAATTTAAAATATCAGGAGAATCCCAAACGTTTGTGTTGGTTTATATCCAGTGCAATCTGATGACAGACAGGCGGATAGATACCACAGTGAGTGATCTGGACTTTGGGGGAGCTGCTTTAATTACGCACTATTTCATGAAAGCCACTTTACCGAGCTAAACTCACGTGTCACACACAGAACGGATTTATTGTTTACGGGGCCACATGACTGTTGATCGTAAATCTACATAACTAACAGCCTGGCATTATGGATTACTGAGGAAGCCTAACACTTGTTTAGTATGCCATGTACAGAGTGCACATTGACAGAATAACTCATATTTAAATAAGATGACAACAGAGGTCAACGGATCACAACCAGCTGCCGCAGCTGTGCTTGAAACATCTGGAGGCATGTTAGCAGACATCGTACTCAACTCCTCCTTGATTGCGGCCGCTGCAGGGGCGGATCCAGCAGGGCCAGAAGGTGCAGCTGCAGGTGGAGGGGTAACAGAGGGTAACTTAACACACGTGGACCAGGTGGAGGTGGAACCAGGGGGCAGCACAGTGCAATGTGGATTATTCTTCATAATTATCTATGGACCACTTTACATCGTGGTCTGTATATTCGGACTGATCGGGAACTCCCTGTCTTTCGCTGTACTGCACAGGTACTCCCGTAGTAACGTCGCCACCTTTCTTCTGAAAGCCCTTGCGGTTTCCGACAACCTGTTTCTTGTGACGGCGCTTTTTGTCCAGACACTGACGGCGATGTTAATGTCGTTTGGCAAGGAGGAGGTGCTGGTGCCCATCTACCCGTACATCCAGACGTACATCTGGCCCGTGACTCACATGATCCAGATGGGGACCGTGTGGATGATGGTGCTCATCGCTACTAACCGTTATATAGCCGTCTGTAAGCCGTTACATGCCCCTCGGTTGTGTACAAAACGTAACGTCAAAGTGCAGATACTCTTTATGACCTTCTTTATCATCGCTTACAACATACCGAGATTCTTCGAGTTCAAGTTTATTTATATAAACGTAACGTCAGCTGAGAACATCACAGAGATAAAGGAGAAAAACATTGGATTACAATCTAAGGTGATTTACAATATCTTGTATGAGAATGTCTCCTATTGCCTCTTTGTGTTTTTGATACCATTGATCGTGCTGGTTGTTTTGAATGTTCACTTGGTGCGGGAATTGAAGTCCGCACAAAAATCCAGGGAGGCTTTGACAAGTCGGACGTCCACAGAGGAGAATAACATAACACTGGTCATGATTGTTATCATTCTGGTATTTATCGTGTGTCAAACCCCCTCGGCGTTAAATCAAATCCTTTACTATTTAATGGAAGAAAAGCAGAAACTCACCTGTTCGCATTATATGAAGTACTATCACATCTGCAATCTACTCATTATAATGAACAGTTCCATGAATTTTGTGATCTACTGCGTATTTAGGAGACAGTTTCAACAGGATCTCTGGGCGCTCTTCAGGGGCAGGCCTCCCAGGCAACGCAATACCACTATAAAACGAATACATACCAATTCCTTCCGCAGTAGCAATCATGCGGTTAAGACTCATACCCAGGAGAGCATGCCCCTCACTTCCAGTACGTACTGTACTGAGCTGGGCGGTAACGCTACGACGCCAACGACAACGGGCGACGGCGCGTTACTTGACGCTGAGAAAAATCACGTCAATAACGTCACGACACAGCATGGCAACAACCACTCCAGTAGATGGTCCTGATCTCCAGATCATTAAAACTCCTATCAAATTTTTAACGTCTCGCAACAATTGAATTTCAATTGAAGTTCATGCTGGGTTTATTGAAATTCTATTGAAATAAAATTGATAGAAATTTAATGGTCCCGTTTCTCACATGCTGAGTGCAATAACTTGATTTTTCTTAATGGTTGTGTAGCCCTTGTTAGCTTTCGTCCCACAAGCGTTTTTCATATGATTTAGAAAAGGCCTGACAATCAATTTGAATATCACACATTATTTTCATTGTGTTTTTCAATCCTAGATCCACCACTCAATACAAAAATCGGTTAAGAATGGGAAAGTATGGGAAAAATTAATGAGTTAGCAATTATTTATAATTGCTTTTTTGTCTTTTGAATGTGTCAAAACCCGAATGTTAGAATATGACAACACTGTTTCTAGCATCAGGTGGTAACGTGGTAACATTGTATTTCATGACGTCATATTGTGCCGCCATCTTAGATGAACCAGAAGTTTGCTTTTTAGGCTGAAGACCACAGAGTTTTTGCGAATTTCATTTGAAAGACAAATGTTAAGAAAGTTCCATTTGTAGAAGTGGGCGCGTACCTCTGGGGTCATCCCCATCCCCTGGATTCGCCATGTTACAGTAACATTAGGCATACTACTCAGGGGCGGATCCAGGATTTTCCGTTGGGGGGGGGGCGCCACCCCTATTTTCGCCCAATATTTAGCGGAAAGTGCATGAAAAAGAAGAAAATTTGGGCCGTTTGGGGGGGGGGGAGTGCCAGCGGCACCCCCTAGATCCGCCATTGCTACTCTAAATCGCCATCTGTCCAAGCCTATTCTGCAATGGGAAAGAACTAAGCAGCGAAACTAAACAGAGGCAACACATCCACTAAGCAGTGCAGGACAGGCTGGTGGCACAAGGTGTGATAGTGTTGTGGACCCTTAATTTGTATCAGTTTGATCTGCAAATGACCAGGAAGCTGCTCCTTCGAGGTAACGGCCCCATTTCTAATTTGTACTGAAGCCCTGTATTTCACACACATACGAAGTTGAGATTTTTCTATCTGATGAAGACAGGGCAGGGTGAATTAATGTGACAAATGACTGCAGTCACAACGTGATTTACAAGCGTCAGTGACCATGATTAGCCCCGAGTTAGACCTTCTAGCAAACTTAAAAGCCCCATAAAGAAGGCTAAATGGTAGGACATCCATTATTGGGAGAGCTCCTATTCTACGATAGACATTTCCCTTATTAGATTCCCAGTAATGTCCAGCATACAAACTACAAGTTCTTAACCGGACGGATATTGAAGAGGTCAAGTTTCCCGTTTTCCCTGTATTTTTACGTGTAAGCTTAAAATGGTGCAGATAAAAACTGTGATTTAAACCAATGAAAAACATCACATGAAATCACCAGATTCCTCTCAGTGGCAAACCCCCGAGTTACTCAGCTGCGTTACGTTCGCGGCTGAGGGAAATCGGGGGATTTCAGTATTCTTCTGACACGAACAGGTTGACGTTAAACGGGTAACTTGACCTCTCGAATGGATAATTTCCCTTACGTTAATGTCAACTTTTCCTGCTTGGTATTTTTAGCTTCCTGTTTCTTTTTGTTATCCGGACACGCTGGTTAGGAATCAAAGTGTCACTAATCCCGTGTGCGGATATAATAAGCCTACTGTGAGGACCCAAAGACGCCAAACTGTACTAGATATGAAAGACTACCTGACATTTATCATGTTATTTATTTTGTAATGGCTTTTTTGTCTGGTATAAGGCATTACAAGCTTTCTTTGTCACAAGCTCCATGTGAACATTTATTCGATGTTTACAGAAATTCGCTTTACTATTTAGACTAATTAGACTTATTAGTAAACTCCATGAGGAATCGATTTTCTATTACATAATTACTAAAATTTGATGAAAAGTAACAGAAACATGTACTTTTTCATCACATTTTATTAATCTATTCCACATGGAGTTTACCAATTAGTGTAATTAGTAAAGAAAATTTCTGAAAAACTCGATTGACGCAATCAGAGACCGCCATTATTGCCGAACCGATGTAGAAAGCTTGTAAAGGACGAAAGATTTTGTAACTAAGCATACGTATTACTATAACAGTCTTCCCAGGTATGATTGCATTGTCACCAGTAAATTTTAAAGGACAGATTTATTTCAAGGTTTGGATGAAAAGGAGGTATTTTGTATTCACATCAAGGCCATGTGGGCAATAACTTAGTCACGTCAAGTCGAGATACCAGATCTATCTTGTTAAATTGATTTGTAAAAATATTTGTGAACATAATTTGAGCCATTCCGTTTTATTGGATGATAGGGCAACTTAGAATATCATCTACATAAATTTCAATGTAAAGCGTTGTGAATTTATTACAGCTAAAGCAAACAAACATGACAATATAAGTTTAAAATCTTGCATTAAGTGAAATTTTGTTCATTATCCATGTATACAAAAAGTTTCTTTCATGTCCATTCAAAAGGTAAATAAACAAATCTACCAGATAATTTCTTGTTTTGGCGTGACTAAGCTATTACCTCAAGCGATTGTAAACAGGAGGCGGTATGCGGAGGTCTCGCAAGATGGCGCATATTAAAAGTTCTATTAAAGCTGATGTTCCACTATAAGTACTCAGAATTTTGAGAAAGAAAAAGATATTAAATAAAACCTCTCGCCAAGTGGCAAATAAATGACTTCGGGACTGTGTTTGGCATGTTTCATATCTCATTATTATCAACTGCAAAAGGTGTCAATGCCAATTGTATTTGATCATGCCACTTTACAACTCTCAGGAGGCTATACAGAGGATAGCCTGTGCAAACCCAAGTCATTTACTTGGTGTCTTTCCTGGAGTAAAGAGCTCTGTGTGCACATTCAATACACAAATGACCCATGCTGTTCCTATGACTTCTGGCTCAAGACTGAAGAATGAAATACCCCGTCTCCCCTTTTTAAGGCCACATAAGGTCTGGAACACCCGCTTTAAAATGGTAAAATTGTAAACTAGCGCCAGTGTTTGCAAGTAGACTACATATGGATACCAACGTGCATTTCTCCTTTCACATCATAGAAGGTTATCTGATAAACCTAAAACTTTTTCTGAAAGAATGTTCTTTGATACTGGTGACATTTCTTTCTAATTTTCAGAGCGGTGTCAGGCGCGGTCACTTCTACTTTCAGAACAAAATGTTGTAGGAAAATTTATATGAAATATTAAAAACTAATTGAGTTGTAGAAGGTGCAAGAGTGGTGTAAAAGCCCGTGCCATGCGGTGAAAAAATTAGTAAGAAATGTAGGGGCGGCCTATGTGCGGACTGAAAATTAGAAAAAAATGTCACTATTTGTAAACAGCACTTTACCGAATGCCAAATTTATTGTTCATTTACTTTATAATTACAATAACAATAAAATAGAAATAATCTTACCCGCGGCAGGAAGTAAAAACGGGTGGTCGGGTTTCGGGCCGAATGCTGGATGATTCGCTGCGGCCGCAAACGGGTGTTGCTGGGCGTGAAGATACGCTGCAGCCGGAGTGGGAAGGTAGGCGGCCAGACTAGCAGCGTACTCGGCGGGAAGGTGTGCGCCAACAGGCGGTCCAATGCTCAGACGGGGCTGCAAGCTGGCGGCGGCTATTGCTGCTACGTGTGCGGCTGAACTGATCTCGGAGGCCGTGGCGGCGTTACTCACTCCCGGCCGGGTGAAGAGGCTTCCCGCAGCGGAGGCGATTGAAGCCGCGGCCTCTGAAGATGATCTTCCCGGGCTGCCTCCCGCTAACACCGCAGACTTGGGTTTGTTTAGCAATATGTCCTCAATGAAAAACGAAGTTGGCCGGTGAGAATGGTTGTCGTGTAAAGCATGCATTTTTTTCTGAATTTTACTAAGCAAAAAATATTTTCCAATTCAAACTGGATTTTTCCAGGAGTCTATTTTTCTTGCAGTCAGTGTGCAACTTGTAATTTGTTGTAGTTTAAACAAGTCACTTATTTCACTCCTTTTCGATATAAATGTTTATCGAATTTTTCGTCACTGTGGAACCAAATTTGATATTTCAAAGTCCTTTGGTCAATTAAACCTATTGTGAATCCAAAAATTACTAATTTCTTTGAATATTTGTTTATAGTAATTTTTTGCTTTACTGATCACTGTTAATGATATATTTTAGTCCAGAATTGACGCAATTTGTTCCAGCCTTTTTTGCCCCTTTATACAGCAATTATGCAAATACTGTTCATCAAGTGAACGCAGCACACTGTCTTCTTATAAATCTAAGTCCCTCGGTGCGCAAAATTATACGCTAGCTCGGAGAAAGTGTGAAAATTCAATGTTCTTATGTTCTGTCCTTTTATGCGACAGTAAAAAGACTGATGTAACTTTGGAGTGCAGTGATTTAAAGGGGCTTAGTGCCTTTCGGTAGTCGAGCCCATTGATTAGAAGTCGAGCTGTTGTGAATAGCTGGCCCCTCCCCTTGCCTATTGAGCGACGCATATCTAATGAGCAGACAGTGATTTGGACACGAGGACTCAGCATTGTTTCTGCACACTTGGGGGAGGGGCGGGAGTCCTTCAGGGATAATTAATTACAGGGTGGTCTTAATTTTGTTGATGCTCACAGTTTAGCACTTTAATGATAGGTATGTATTGTTTTATTGTGGAGAAACGTGTCAAAATGTGCTGCTTTTGAATTAAAACAAATTATCGTAATTTTTATGGGAGAATCTAATAAATTATAGGGGTCTAAAATAATTTAATGTGATTTACATCTTCTTTAGATTGCAATGGCTAGGAAGAGATAGTGGGAAATATCACACTTTGGTAATTATTTTTGTATATCTAGTCATGTTTTTATTTCAATCATTTTCACCATGCACTCATTTTTGGCAGGCGTGGATAAAACGGAATTTGTACGCATTGAAAGATATTTTAAAGATACTTTAGAAATGAAGCAAAATCTAGTCAGACAGATAGAGACAAATTAAATTACATTTTTAATATAAATATGTAGACTTTCAGAACAAGTACACAGGTCTGATAATGGACAAATATTGGAATATGATTAGACCTATCCATAGACATCAACATCTACAATGGATCCATGTGCCCAT
This sequence comes from Haplosyllis anthogorgicola, assembly GCA_038406195.1. Lineage (NCBI taxonomy): Eukaryota > Metazoa > Annelida > Polychaeta > Phyllodocida > Syllidae > Haplosyllis > Haplosyllis anthogorgicola. The sequence goes on along the minus strand of JBCAUI010352183.1, from coordinate 18,435 downwards.
CACATTACGATAAACATAATAATGTATTATTTTCGTCTTAATGGAGTAAAATAAAAGTATATTTACATCAGAAAATAGAGTTGGTATTTTAGAGTGAATTAACGCATTACAGAAATAGACTGTAAAGACAATTAACTTAACATCCCTTAGTCGACTTAAAGTTGCAATTCCTTCAAGTTAACAGGCAACTTTTATTTCACAAACAGCCCACTCTACAAATCACTCCATGCAAGAGTTTAACGCTTTAACTTTTTTGATTCATTCAAGCATTAAATTTAGCCAAAACAAGTTAATTTACTCGTTTACTTTGCAATCATTTGGTCTGTAAAATATGTCTATGATGTTTGCCAAAATGTACATCAGTTCTTATTTGTGGATCAATTTTGCATGGATAACGATTATGTTGGTTTAATTCACAAGTTTGCAGACATGCCTATGTGTTAAAATGAACAAAATAATTAGAAGAAAAATACAAAATCTCATCTAACAAGTGGAATGAAATTACAAAAATACACGTGCATTTAAAGGACTATATCAGTGGATATTTCATTTTAAAATCTGAGACGAAAACTTGTTACAGTTCAAGTAAAATCCATTCTTCGAATGATATAAATTCACGCTGTGGTTTTGTTGCTGTGATATCCACAGCCTAAGATGTTATTTCTTTTTGACAATAAAAGTCAAAATGTCATATATCAGTAAAGGACTCCAAAATTTACTTATTTACTCCTATTTTCTGGTTGGAAACGTAAACAACATCTATTTCCCAGAATGAAATTTCCCCTGTTACTAACTTGTAAGAAAATCCCTCCTCGGTAAAATGTGAAGAAAACTCATTTAAGTTATACTATACGAGTCTCTAAGCAATTATAGATAATTGCAGGCACATCGTAATGATTTCATGTGTTTCAAAAAAGAGGAAAAAGTGTCGCAAAAGATCCATTAGCTTAAGGTAGTTCCCTGCAAATTAAAGTAGTTCCCTCAGAAAATTCTATTATCTTGTTAATTACGTCTAATTTGGCTTGAGATCTCCGTAGAATTAATTACTCATCCTTTCGGATTCTAGTCTTGAAAATGACAGTTTCTTACGACAGAAGAAAGCGTTGCTAATTCCCTAATTGAATAATTTAATTTGATTGGTCGTGTAATTGGGAAAGTGCTGCATGGAATGGGGAATACGTCCGCAGGCGGGAGCAGCACTCTAAACTCATTGGTGGAAAATAGCAGTTGTTGTTTCGTTGCTGTAAACTAACAGAGCATTGTTAATTCTGTGTGTCTGTGTGTCTGTATGTCTGTATGTTTGTCTGTCTGTCCTTGCAGTAGCGGATCTAGGGGGCGGCTTTAGGGACCCATGTCTATACTTGTTTAATTCAATATATCCGCCATCTTTGGCCGCAAGTATTTGGCACTACTGCTGTCTGTGTGTCTGTGTGTGTGTCTTCAAATCATGGTGATTGCTAACGGCTCAGTCACACCTTTATTGAAGTACTTTCACATCACGTTTAATGCCGTCAAATTGATTATTGCTGCCCGTAGGGGGGGCGCCAACCTAATTTGTACCTATTTTCGCCCAAAAATCAGGAAAAACTGCATGAAAATTAAGAAAATTTTGGCCGTGGGGGGGGGGGCACCTCCTGCGCCCCCCCCTAAGTCCGCACTGGCTATGATACATGTAGACAGCTTGATCGTAGAAAATAAATAATCATTTTTATTTCAGTAATAGATGAGAATTTCCAATGTGAAAATTTTCTGTTATTAATCTTACGGTCTCGTGCTGAGTAAATTCTAATTTTCCTGCTTGCAGGAATGTTAACAAAAATAGGCTGGGGATTTACAGGTAATTTGCGCGCGATTATTGCTGCCCGTGTTTGTTTCTTTTTCAACCATTGCTTAGTTGCTGTTTGTATGAGGACTATGTAAGATAGTCACCTTCAGAATTACACGAAGGATACGCAACAGAAAAGGAATACTAACCGTAAAATCAATAGTAACATTCTGGGGGGATAATAATGTAAAAGACGTTTGGCTTTTTGGTAAACGATAGAAATGAGAGATGGAAGTGAAAATTACTTAATGTACTGCTCATGTAGAACCTGGAGATCTTAACTGTGCATGGGCATAAACCAGTAAACTGTGCTCTCCTTTTTGTGATGGTCCAAATCTTACATCATAGGATACAGGTCATCCCACTGAGCTCGAACCCTTAAGCGAAATTTAGAAAAGTTAAGCAAAATGTCGAGTTAAGCGTTAACTGTACGGTAGATAACCTATTGATGGGACATATTAAGAAGTTCAAGCTAAGCAGATGTTCGAGTTATCCGTGTTCCAGCTGAGCGGGACGACCTGTGATGAGTCTATAAGTGTAAACAGCTAGGGCAGAAACGAGAACGCTCACAAAAGGATTCTCGCACATGCACCTGTCTGGTTACGTTGATGTGTGTAGAGCTCTTGTCCACGATAATAGCGAGGATCTTCTGTCTGAGGGTTGTTCCATTGAACGACACAACGTGGAATTCTATTGTTTACAAAGTGAAATGTATTTCCCGAGCTGATTCTAGTTTCTTCATTTAACACTTTTAGTTTTATAAATGATTAATGCATGCAGCACAACTGGATATTTATGAAGTATGAAGGCAGGACACCCTGAATTTTTGATGTTTTATTTTTCTGAAACGTAAATTGAACTGTGATCAAATAAGGCCATGAAGGATGCAGCAGAAAATGTAACCTTTCCTTAGTCATTCCTTGGGTCTCTTCGGTGGCTCGCCTCACACAAATACAGTGATATTAGCTGCTTCAATTTGTGCTGCTTGCTTTGCTTGCAAACAACGGTTGATCCCCAACAGAGGCAATAATAGCTTATTATCCTCGCCTAATCCTCGCTGTGTGCTCCCGAAGACGAGATCTCTATCTCTGCGTGGTCTTACACGCGATCTCCCCCGAGAGTCAGCACCAAATCACGCAGGAAGTGTCTAATTCCCGCTACACCTCCTCACCCCTCCATTCCCCCCATTCAATAGCCCTCTTATTACCACTCGCGTAAATTAAATAATCATAGTGCTATATTAGATTGAGGCACATTTGCACAAATTGATACTAATAGAGTGATTCCGAGAAGGGTCAAAAGGGGTTTTGCCTTGATTTCTGCTATTGCTAATTTCTCACGCAAACCTGAGTGACTAAATTGGTGTGCTTTTACTGGCTAAAGTGGTGTTCTGTACCTAATTGGCAAGTGTCAAAATTTCAATTTGACTTTTCATGACAGCACGTTATGGGACAAATAGGAGCAAGTGGCTCTGTAAATGCCTTGTATTATATTGTGAATAAGTTGAGTGGGGACGCAAACGTGCTATGTGTTGGTAAATACTCCTAATAACAATCTAAAGGATGAGTAAGATCCAGGCTTTTGATACGGCCATCAAAAAAGAAAAACATTTTACCAACCTCAAGAAAATCACAACATTTTGGGAATATTTGGTAACAAACGAATCCCACGGTGTGCTGTTGACGCGCAAAAATAAGCAGCGTGGATTCTATTGTTCTCAAATTGATAAAATTTTCTTTTTGCTGGGTCTTCGTGCCAGTACATCGTGGAAGTGCACATCAATCTTTTAATTATATACTGTACAAAGTTTTGTCTACAGTGGAATTTGGCTTGAACGACGCCCCTTCGGAACAAGATCTTTCTTTGTAGGACACTTTTTAATATATTCAAAGTGATTGAGATCACTTTAAATTACCTTGTCTCTTACCTTCACGGATGACTGTCATAAGATCATGAAATTTCTATTAATTTATCAACGTTTCGGAACAATTGAATTTCACGCTGTGCTGTTCAGGGCCATAATAACACATAGTAGAATTCTACTCATTTTTGTGATCTGAGGTTCTATTTACCAAGTATCACAACAGGGTTAAATGGAACGGATAAAATTTCACACTTCTCTTTGGCCACCATAATTGATACAGATAAAGACCTTTTGCCACCTTTCAAAACTTTGTTACCACTGTTATCACAATTCAAAAATGAAGTTTTGTGCTAGTATTTCATGTAATGTCAACAATGGCCAACTCCACCCTTCACTGATGCCTTGAAGGCGGTCAAACATATAATAATTAAATAAAACTAACATCTATTCCAAGCAAGATTTGATCCGCAGAGTTCCCTCCCATCTCATTGTAAAAGCACATCTCAGGAATCAGCTTAGCTTCTGCATAGGGAACCCAAACCTGTCATTATTCTAAACAAAATATGCGTTAAGCATATTAGGAGGCAAATCAAGTTATTCTCCGAAGAGCATCTGCTGATTAAGGTAATCCAGATTAATTGCCTTGAAAGAATGAAGGCAAGCGGCCTCGTTGTTCTCCTAATTAATTGATGGTTAATCAACTTTTGATTACTGGAGCGGTGTAACAGCATGTTGTCTCCACTGTGAGGTGCAGGTTCTAAGAGCACTACGCCACAGATGAAAGCAACTCTCCCAAAAGTAATAAAAAGTACAAATAACTCGTATTACGGGAAGTGATTGACATTTTGGTTGCAACATTTTTAACGAGTCTCGAGATACAAATGATGAGGTGAGAAATTGATTCGTTTTGGCTACAATAGTCTTCCATGCTGTGTTTGCCAGAACAGCCAACCTCAAGAGAATCAAAAGAAATTAAAGAGACTTTTCCCCAGTCAAAGAAAAGGAGTCAGTCTTTGCAAAGAGAGGATAGGGAATTTAAGCCCAGATCACCACAGGGGCGCTTAATTTCATGGCGTACCACTTCGAGACCCTGCATAACGGTGGCAAAAATATTCAAGTCATAACTGGCAAAGTGTGGACACAAATTACTTCATTGCGTCTGATTCTGTATGCACTGGCTCAAACTCAGTTTAGACAAAAACTTATGCGAACAAATGAATGACGAAATGACAAAGGGATAAGGAAAAGAAAGTAAAAACGAAAAAAAAAATGCGTTGAAGAAGAGCAAGATGACACGTGAACACAAAAGTCTGTCTTGACAGAAAATTAAAAATAGTTTCTCTAACAATTCCAATCAAAATTGTGAGCAACGTTGTCCTTTCTTAGAGAAATTAGATGTGGAGTAAAAATGGGCGTTTTGCTGGTGCTATGCACACTGTGCACTAAACTTTTCTATGGCCGTTAGTTAGTGCAACTAATTTGTCCCCAAATGTATTTATGTTGCACTATAATAATCACAACTTTTATTGGGCAAAGCAGGCGAAGTGCATGTGCATATTCAAAAATGGTAATCAGATCCGACAAATTAATTGTTTTGCCTCAGACTAACTAAACTTTTACAATGTTTTTTTTTTCTCTCCAATTAGTACAGCTTCCTATTAAATAGCTGCTCAGTGGGGACTGTAGATTCCCCAGTCGCCATAATAATTACCATTTTAAACAAATTAGTCATAATTGCAGTGATTCTTACTGTGCCTGCAGGATATTCATAGTGTTGCGTTTGCGTCTAGTGATAAAAGGTCGAGAGCGTCTTCAAAACGGAGGAGCAAATATTGAAAGTTAAACAAGGTGAAACGGTTAGGAATAAGCTGTGCGTTAAACTTTTACTTAAGATTAGAGTAAACTTTGCGTATTTTGTGCGCTCCACAGTTTTTTACGAAAATCCTTTCCCAATTGCATAGATTGTTTAAATTAAGTTGGCATCGTCAGGAATTGAAACTAGAACATAATTTTAAAGCTGACACTTGTTTGAAAAGATCGCACTCACAGAGAGAGAAAAAAGAAAAAGCTCTTAAAATCAATTTTGTCGTAATAGACCTTCATTATACCTTAAAATGATATATTTTCAGTGTTATTTTGCAAGTTTTACATTGCCTCCTTCTGGGACAAAAAGCAATATTCTAAATGAGATTACCTTCTAAGTGATGATACCAAATTACATTCGACATTTTAGGGGGAAGCCCAAGGAGTAGCTAAATTACACCATCACCCAACAAATGAGCGATAATAGGTGTAATTTGCGAAATGTACTTTAGGCATTAGCTGTAGCACTTTGAGGCATATTTATATGCATAATGACTGGGTAATTTAGCTTAATTTCATCTAATGTAAGCTCGGGTATGGGCTAAGGATTTCAGCAAGTGGAGAAAATGGAAGAAAATGTCTAGGTTAAGAGGCTTTTACTGCATTTTCCCGCCACATTATTTCATTTCCTGTCAGAAAAGCGCCAGCTTCATTTTGCAGCCATCAAGAGTCATTTTCTTCATTTACTTATTTGCTTTAGCCCATTTTCTACCTATTTATCAGGCTATTTTACCAGCCTGGCTGCTAGCAATGTACAAACTGCAAAGAGGCGTACGAGGGATTTTAAAGGTTACGTTTGTCACTGCAACACCACAACTTTTTTGCATTGACACAACCTAAAGAAAGATGAACATTTTATGGCAAATCATTGAGTGTTGGTGCAGATAGGTGAGTTCTCTGCCTGAAGATAGTAAATTATCTTGCAATTTAACCAGTCAGACAGCCCAGGATATGTAGTTCACAATTTTTATATTGTCTTCTAAAATGTAATTATTTTCCAAACAATGAAAAACAACAGAAATCATATCATTTTGAAACGAAGAGAACAAAGGAGAGAAGGAAAGAATTTCACGATGTGCTTTTGATGAGCTATTGTTAAACTTCTGATACGAATTCCGTGTACTCTGTACTATTCATGCAACAACACAGCATGAATTTCTATTATTAGAAATATGAGCAAATTTTACTCTAATATTTTCATTATATAGCACAGCCCCACTACGTGAATTTTATAGTTCCCAAAATAGACACATCAATGAAAAGTTCCTTCTCAGAAATTGTGTTTTTTTTCTATTCTAGAGTGGTCGCCCCTCTTCAAGGATCTCTTTAAGTAAATCAACTGCTTACTCCACTAGATAAAGCTCTGCCTTCAATGTAGTGCTGCTTTTAACCAAATTGCTTCAACTTCGACAAAGTTACACGAAGTAAGAATCCAAAGACGCAATTTCACCTGTCGGGGTTTTTTTTTGGGGGGGGGGGGGTATTTAGCCAATTTAGTTGGAATAATACTGTAGGTAATGAAGCAACTTTGTACGGTCGCATTGTAACGAAAGTCTAGCATTCAGGGGTAAATAGTTCAGTTTCACCCTGTATATTTAACTTTTGTACAATACTTTTTGTTTAATGATATTGCATAAAGTTTATGACAATTTACAAACATTTTCTTGAACTGTCAATTTGAATTAACCATAAGAATTGCTTAAAGTTCAGCAGAAATCTGATCATCCCGAGCTACTTTCGGAGGTTTTTTTATTTTTGTAAAATTTGTAAGAAAATAAAATAAATAAATAAATAAATAAAATAAAAAAGAAGCCTTATTTACACATCAACAAATTCATGGTTGTCCAATTCTTTCTCTTCTACTGGACAGGTAACTTCATACATGAATGTGAAATGCGGCAAATGAACAAGGGGAGGCAAAGAACCCTGATTTCAAAGAGATATAAAACCTTTTGTTCTTTTAATAATAAATTCCAATGAAAGTAAACAAACAGCCATAAAGGGTCAACTTATTTCCACTGACAATTTGACAAAGAGCAGCAAATGAGCTTCACAAATCCTATGATGATCCAATAGCATACATCAAAAGTAGAAATATTTCCATCTAATTTCTATGGGAAGAGTTTACTTCCTGAGTTACAGGGTCTGTAACAATCAGGCAGGCAGGATTTAATGACTGCATGGAGTGAGTGTTCTTTTACTTCATATTGTGTAACTGGAGCCAATAGGAAACAAGCACCCTTCATTTGATTGAGTGAAGGGGATTAACCAAAAAGGGTGCTTCCATTGTTACAGCGTTAGTAACCGTTTAAACGCATAGGTAACAGGTATTTAGGTCATTAACAGTGTTACTGGCCAATGAATGAAGGGATGTATTTGAACCAAAACATTAAAAAGGGTCTACATTTGAACGCAGAAAATTTTTAATTTTTGTCAAACTTTTTTTTTACGGCAGAATGTTAATTGTTTTTTTTTTCTTCTTTCGTGCAATACTTTTGTGTTGTAGCAAATACGTATGATTAATCAGCACAAGAATAACATTTAAATGGTGTTTAACCAATACATGTTAACGGTAAAATCAAGCTTATGTCAAAATTGGGTCTATCAGTTTGTTTTCTATTTCTTTTAATTATTATGCTTTTATGGCCTTTAATGGCAACTATATTGGGAGTTTATTTACTGTTAACATCCATTTAAATATTCATAAATAAATTGATTATATTTTCGAACAGAATTAAACATATTCCTAAATCATTATTTAATATAATTTTCACAAGGCTTCAGTTATGAGTATTCCGGTCGAAATTCAACCCACAATTAGGGAACTCAACTGAACAGGAAAGACAAAGGAGGGAAAATTGGGATTAAATTGGCGAAATCAGAACATTTGTGTGGAATTGTATAATTTGGTATTCAAACCAGAAGAGGGAGCGTTCATTTAATTTATTTCAGTAATTTATCTCCTCCCAGGATTTTAGAATAAACAGGACGTTCTAATTACATACTAATTGATTGCAATTAGTCATTTAATTAGGCCTAATTGGCTATAGACGTGTATTGTATACATTGGTGAAGAAGAAGCACAGATTGAATGGTTGTTGAAGAGAATAAATGATCTTATTAAATTAACGGTAAAACTTTGATTGTTACGGCAAAAGTGAGAAAAATAAGATTATTATCATTGTAATCAAAGGCTTTATATTTGTTTGATGTTTCGCCTGACAAAAGTGAAATTGGTTCGTCAAAATCTGTCAAAAATTATTTAATTATTTTGCTTTAATGGTGGTGAATAATTGGGAGCATTGTGCGACATACAGTTTTGTTTTAATAGATGTAACGGGTTTAAATGCCTTACAATGGGGCGTAATTTGAACGAATGAAAGTAATCTGAGACATTAAAAAGTGAAAATTGTGTCAAATTGCAGATGATAGTTGTCCAGTTTTAAAATATATCATAAACATATGTTTGCAATGCGTTATGTTCACACATTTAATCAAATGTATTAGATTTTCTTTGAAATTTCCGTTTAGTTCCAGTGTGAGCTGTCTACCCTAGTTTTTCTTCATAGTGGACACAGGGGGTTGTATTCATTTCTCTTTTAGTGACATAGTTGCAAGTGTAATTCTTCTTAAAACTTTCTCTTAAAATTTCCATTTTCTTGTTCATTCACAAAACTACAGTGCGACATTTCAGCTTTGAATGTAGAAGTACAATTTGTAGTTTCTATTCTCAAAATTTATATTATTCAAAATAAAAGTCAATCATTTCAACGCATTTAGTGTAATTTTGTTAGCATTCTTTTCTCGTCAAATCTCGCAAATTGAGATTCATCGCGTGAGGAAATAAAGTGACTTTTGTCGGAGTTATGAAGAGAGCCAAAACGAAATTATTGCAAATTAGATCAATTGTGTACATTAGGAGAAAATTAGATTATCTCTGGAATATTGGGATCATTTGTAAATCAAAGATGATTCTCTGAACGTTCTCCGGGCTTGGCATTATTTATCTCAGGGGAAGGGGAACTTCTGGCATTTGCTTTTTGTTGTGGTTGTGATGATATATTGCTGACTTCACAGTAATTGAGATTTTATCAAAATTTATATTACATTTTAGAACGGCATGAGACCATTAGATACAGTCTGTGTGTCAGTCTGTGCGTCTTAAAGAATTCAAGCAAAAATTTACTACAAAGACAAACATCAAAGTTCTTTTGAAGGAGAATATTAACCTGAATATTTTTGAAAATGAATGACAACATCTTGTTTTCTCATTCAACAAATTACAACCATTATATGACTCTTTTCTATTTTGTTGCTCAAAAATCCATTTAAAAGTTGATTTTTTTAAAATTAAACTTTGAATATGTAACAGAAAATAACATACCTATTGGTGAAGGTTTTCCTCGGAGTCCAAAATGCCGAGTTAAGTCCAGGTATTGTCAGCAAAGACATCCTTTTGCGTGTAGTTTTCCAAGTGTATGTTTAGATATCTAGTCTTTAGTTCTTACCGGTTTCACTTGTGCTCTTTATCAAGTAAAGTTTTGGTCAGTCCTTCCAAGATGGCGTCCTGTTTTTGTCACTAAATCTGCAAAAGTTACAAACCAAGTAAGTCCAATTTTCGGGTAGCACAATACTTAAATATACTGCGAAAATATCCATTTTAAACACATATTGTTTCTAAGCAGATAAACCTACTAATTATTAGATCTTACTGAGATTTAAGACAACATTTTGCAGCTAAGCACTGAAAATTCAGTAGCTAAATCAGTTAAGTTTTGGTAAGTATGCAATCAGACAGTCTAGGAACGTTAACTTGACATTTTTATTCGTGGAACCAAATATGGTGGTAACCGACAAATAAGTATTTTACAGAAATTTTATTCGGTTTACAAATTATTCACAAATTTTATTCAATTTATAAATATTACCAGCATAGGGAAAGGCACAGGAGCAATTAATTATAGGAAAATGTCTATTCCTTATTTAATTTTAAACTATTTGCTCAACAAAAATAATATCGATTAAAGGTCAAAATAAAAATACTAAGTGCACTGCTAATGATTTCTCAAAATTCAAAGTTAACCTGCTGGTTTTGCGTGGTAAATATTTACTGTATATCTAAAATATGTTGGGCTGTAACTTTAAATCTGCTCCATAACTGTATATTTCACGAGCATACTTAAATTAAACGGATAAAACATAATGATATATCAGCATACTAATAAAAATACATACTTTAAGCAAATAATTAACACTTGTGTATTTTTTGCCAAAATATCAGCAAGAACCTTTAATAACTAGAAAAAATATATAATATATGCTCCTTTTTAGAGCATTTTATATCACTGCTGTGATACATATAATTCGAATAGAAATTATTTCCTCTGAATAAACAGTCCCAGTCAACAGCTATTGCTCATACCATTGTAATGAACAATCATGTGTTTTAGCTAATATCAATAAAACCTAAAGATCTCATAAATATATCAATTAGTTCAATTATCGACCGACAATGGGTAATATTGATGACACAATGGACGATATCCATTATTTTATTGCTTTTGGCCACTGACGTGATATTCTGGTCACATAGACGGATGACAGCCATAACATTAATTTGTAAAGTGTTCATATTTTTGGCGACGGGATAAAATTTATTACCGTTCTGGCAAGAACAGACCCTTGTTTGTTGTTTCCTTTTTTTCATAAAGAATTTATATTCACTTTGCATAAAACTAGGATTATCACAAACGTGAAGGCATCTTGTCTTTCTTTTGGATATAAAATGGCGTTTAAAATTAAAATTACAGCCTTAAAAATAGACATATTGAAATATCTATTTTCATTTTTGTGTTACATTTCTTAAACAACTTAAAATCAAACAAATGTATGTAACAAAAGTTACATACCAACATTCCCTGCATTTACAAATAATAGCTAATAAACCATACCTCCCTAAATGAAAATGACACTTTCTCCTTCAGACCAGACTAACTAATTGCAATTTGATAGGTTATGCGCAGTAATACAATCTAATAGTGTGTATGGTTGTACAAATTGCCCATTGTATTATACCTGTCAGGTGGAGTGATTTAATTACCAATAGAAGTGTGACCAAATTAGTCCTCTCAGACATATGCAAGATCTTATCCCCGTGGTTTGTGGCTGTTAATCTTTAGGTTGTGCAAATGTATTAATAATGACATTTGTATTGGACCAATATGAATTGATTTTAAAAAAGAAACATTTAAAACGCAAATAAGGATACAAGAAGAATTGTAAACTGTAATAACAGTATAACCCCATGAAGAAAACACTGATTTTTTTTCCAAAGAAAATTTCTAAACAATGCTATTTGTGTAAATCTGATAAAAATGGAAAAATTAATAAATGTCGGAATCATCCTCAAAATGTGCCAATAAAGGCATCCAACCTTAGAAAGAACTAAATTTCGGGCTTGACAGTTTAAACTATGAATAAAATTATGACAAATGAAATACACATTGCAATATCAAAATGTTGTGGCTATGGAAGCCACGCATAGAATAATAATGTTATTAGTATAAAATAAATTAATCATTGCAAGGATTTGTTTATGTCGAAGTTAAACTTAGTTACAGGGAAAGAACTTGACAATTTGGACAAATGTGTGTTAAATCGATCAATTCTGTGTTGATGAACATGGATAAATTTATGAGTTGATGATCAACTGGTCTAGATTCTCTCACAGATTTTTCTTACAATTCCAAATTCTTTTTTTTCTGAATTACAAACATAATTGAAGTGAGCTTCCAATTACATAACACAGTACAGATGTGTTCATTTTTGGGCCAAACACAGAGCAATGAGAAGCAGGTGACATCTGGGGACAAAATAAAACTACCTTAAGTGTTCCTTAACAACACACTACTTATTACAGAATCAGCCAAAACAGTAGCAATCTCTGTGACTGAAGTAGCAATTAGGAACAAGTTGAACAGAAGACGATACCATTTTTGAGAACATTTTAAGGTAACTTGTTGTCGATGTCGGGGACGTGATTTTTCCATAATGACCAATCAGTTCCCAAGTGGGACCAAACCATGCTAAATTGGCTCTCGGATTTCTGTTGGGTACAACAGAGTTTAAACTCTACATCAGGAAGCCCTTCATTAAATGTTTTAAAATTTTGGTTTCGGTTAAGCTATGACCCAATCACAGAAAGAGTATCATCGGAAGTTAAAAGGCAAAGCCCCATGCTGCCCTTTTCTCGAGATCACAAGTTTCATTTCGAGAATTTCTATGGTACATATTCTGCAAACTTTCTGGGATCAGAAAGAGAGAATAAACCTAGATTATAGACAAATAGATAAAGAAGCATCTGTTGTTTGTATCAATTGGAAACACACACACACACACACACACACACACACACACACACACACACATAGGGGCACAATCAAGCGAAGGACAGCTATTCCCATTTACTTTCCTCATTAGTTGCTACAACAAGAAAACCAGGTGTATTTTTGGTCTTGAAATGTTCGCAATTGCACTGATCACAGACTGTGCCATGTGTCCAATGGCCGCTGAAGAGACTTCAGGGCAGGTCTTGAGCTCCTTCAAGTGGCGAGTCCCACACGGGTGAAGAGCTGTTAGAAACTGAACAAGGGAAGTCCTGACTGCGATAGGAACTCAGGTTAAGGCCTTATCGGGTGAAACTGATTCATAGTTATTATGATCAATAGTTTTACAAAATGAAATTCACCAAGGACAATAGATACTATTCAGGAAATTACTTAATTTTTAACCCGAACTCATCTATCATGTTATCGCAGACGTGAATTTTTGACTTTCTTTCTTTTTGTGATGGCATGTTGAACTGCACTAGCAACCTGAAGCTCTCTTGCTCCGTTGACGGCTACGATATTAAAGCTGAAGTTCCATTATTTTTACCGAAAAAATGTTTGACAAAATATATATTCCCCATCTGATACCCTTATTGGCACCAGACAGGGATGCATTCTGACAAGTTATCATAACAGCTGTACCTCATCTTTATTATTTTTGCTGATAAGGTCACATCACACACACCTTTTGCAATTAGCTATTGCAATCAATCAACTGGTGACAGTTTTCAAATGTTCAGCAGTGTTTGTAATTAGATTGTAATTAGAGCACAATGCATCTCACACCTCTCAGTCACACAGTGTTAGGGTCTCTAGGGCAGCTATAAAAGCATTTCCACAGCCAAATTCAGTTATTTCTCTTCTGTCTCTCCATGAGTGAGGTTCTCTCCTCATGCATACAGTGCATAGTCAATGTCCACAATAGAAATGATCCATGTTGCTCTGACCACTGCCAACTTACAAATGAGCTGAAATATGACCTTTTTACCCTTATGTAGCAGGAGGGCAGCTTTAATCATAAAAGTTGTATTTCAATTGTCAAAAAATCTAACCTGGTTACACATATCATAATCAATAAAAAACTAACAGAGAATGAAATAAGTTTTGAAACAATAGCACGTCAAAAACACAGGGTGGAATTTTTTGTTCTCTCCTTTGTTCTGCACCTTTCGAAAGTGATAGGAAATTGATAAGAACACAGAGAAATTCCTTTGTTCCAAAACGTTTCAAAATAGATATAGGAATTTTAGGCACCACTCTGAATAAAAACCATCATTTTTTGACATCATCTATGATTTCAAACTGAGCCTTTTTACGCTGATGCATATCCGAATTTAGTAATTGCCAATTTGTCTGTGTCTTCATGGATTTGATAGTGAAATTGACAGAGACAATGCCTCTTCTGTCTCAAATCCAGTCTTTCTAAGAAATTTCAATGTCCACTCAAGACCTAAAACTTCCTGAACTGACAACTTGAAGGATTTCGTTCAATTTATATCTTAATTAAACTGTCTACTTGACGTAGCTTTAAGCCATCACATTAACAAGTTATGAGAAGAGATTGTGGTCCGTCTTTTGTTATACGGAGCCCACAGGTACTCAGAAAAGATATTGCTTTCAGTCGCGCGCGCGCGCGTGTGTGTGTGTGTGTGTGTGTGTGTGTGTGTGTGTATGCGAGAGCGTTTGTATACAAGGTAAGATGTTACACACGAAGGGGAATTGTGATTTGCAATTGAGTTAAACAAATTACTCATCTCAATTGCTTCTGATTTTCTCATGTGTGTGCGCCTGTGTGTTTATGCGTGCATGTGTTGCACATGTCACACACCTTGTTTTGTTATCTGTTCATATTACGATTGCATTTATATTATTCTTTTCCTCCTGCTCCTGAAATTCTTATCAATTTGGAAACGTACAGAACAAAAGAGAGGACAAGAGAATTCCACGCTGTGCTCTTGATGCGCTATTGTTCTAAAACTGACAGGAATTTCAGGAGGTGATGTATGTATCCAATTAAAACCTGCCTCGTATAATTTGTAAAAATCGAATCACAACCACACATTGAAGAATCTATTTCAAAATGCCAGTGTACTAATTAGCGGAAGGCCCATCCACCCTTGGCGCCCATGTGTGGGAAGCTTGAACGGTTCTTCCTAACAGAAAATTACACCAACAAAATGACAGATTGGGAGACAACCGACAAGAAGCCTATCAAATGTAATTCGAAAGATGGTCCCAATAATGAGAATCAAGTAGACTACAAGCCACAATCAGCGTGTAATCATATAATGTTATAGTAACTGAGGAGACAGCTCAATCCGGCACAGAATTGAACTGAAGCCTTACTCAAGACATTTTACATTGTTTCCCATAATGAATGGTCAACTTGAGTTGAATTGATAGAACTAAAAAGACGAAGAATTAAGTAGAAGAATAAGAATGAGAAAATCCTATTATATCTTGTGAAAATCTTTGGGACGCGCCATAATTTACCAAATGATCCTTTGTGTGATTGAGAAATTTCTTGTTGACACTATATGATTCCACTTGATTTGAATTCAGTCATCAACTTCAATGATCAAAAGAAATAACAAACCTCTCAGGTACCTTTCATTTTGTATTTAGGTTATCACTAAATGGTTTTATGCACACGGTAACCGAATTGTTAATATTTACATGGACTTTATCTCTCGGATTAATGTGTGTTTTATCTGGTCATTTACATACTTGTAAACTTGTTTATTTAGTCCAATTTGAAAACAACAAATTTCTTGCTAAGCTGTTGGCGCACAGGCAAATACACCGTGAAATCCTACTGCTTTTAAATTAAAGGTTTTTCGAAATTCATTCATTCATTTTCGCTAATTTCCAAATAGTTTTAGCAGCGACAAATTTCCAAACACCTTGAATGATACAATTTTCTACTTCCGTCCAATTTCATTTTCACTGGGTTCTTCGGCACCATGCTTTGATAGGTTTCCCATCACTTTCGGCTCGTTTTGGGGGTTCACTAATTACGCTGTGTTTTTCATGTAAGAAAAGCTTGACATGAATTTTAAAATTTAAAATCTTAGAGAGAATATAATCTTCTTTAACATTAATTAATAAATTGTATTAATTTTTGAGTAGAAATTGCATTTAATTTCTCGTCATACAACGAATCTAGGAGTTGTACACATTGTCGTTAAGAACCATTGTATTGAAATGTAAATGCCAAAACTTAAATAAATTTAACGTAAGACGATGTAAAAAGTTAATCATGAGTGCCAGTTTTAAAAATAATTAGTATCTGATGTCATCATTGGAAAATCCTTCAGACTTCCGCACTACGAGTGTTTACAGTTGATTAAAAATTTTAAATGTTTAAACAGAGGTGAAAGTAAAACTCTTCCTTACTAAAACATGTAATCTAAAATCAAGATAATAAAAATTTTATTGATAAGAAAGCCGAATAACGCGTTCTAATTTACGTGCATGGTACCAGTTGCAAGTGTATAGCATGCCAGAGGACGAATATCGTAAAATTTTAGAACGATAACATTTCACACTGTGCATCAAATGTACAGCGAGAAATTATTGTGTCTTATTTTTCCAAATTAATACAATTTACTTAAGTTGTAGAAAATGGATATTCTATTTATTTGAGAACAATAGCATGTCACACCGTGTTTTTATTCATGCAATAACATGGAATTCTTTTGCTTCCAAACGTTACCAAAATAAAAATGATTTTCTCGACCTGCAAAGAATAAGATTCTTGTCTGTTTTGGAACAATAGAAATTTCTCGCAGTTTATGCGCATTAACATTTAACAATCGTTTGTTCTGAACCGTTCTAAATTTAACAGATATTTCATAAGTTGTAAGAATACACTATTTCCAAAAAAAAGGTCAGACTGAACAGAAGTTATTGCAAATAAATTACCAACCTGTATTCTGCTATCGATTTGTTTCTATGTATAAATTTGTTAAAATATGTCCTGTTTCCTACTGTTTCCAACCTTATAACTTTTGACAAGGTGAGTCTCTTTCCTTTACTAACAATACTGTAATGTTTCTCTGTGCTTCCTTAATTTTCCAGTGATTTTCTGTAACTGAACTCTTTGTTATGGCAGCACAAACAGAATCCCCTCTTGACTGGAATCTTCTTTAATCCAAATGTAATTATGACACTAAATATCCATAATTATTGTCATCGGAAGCAATTATTGTCACATGACCTTTGACATTAAGATCCCTCTTAATAATTATCTAACATAATTTTCTTGTATTAAAGCGTCTGACTTTTTAGGCCAAATTCAATGGTGCGCTCTTCTTTTAAGCTGGCTCGCAACTGAATAAAAGCTTTCAGACAAAAGTCATAATGTGTCAATTATAAACATAATTATGATGTCTAAATTAATCTCCTCCCCACAACATGTCCGTTGACTTAATGTACAAATTGGTAACTCTCACTAAAATAAGGGATAAGGATGAACTGAACTCATCAATTAGGCCACTTGATAGAAATTTTCTGCTTCTTCTTGTCTCCTTAATTTAATAATGTTGACTCAGGTGTCACAAAATCAATAGTTATAACAAATTTGAAGTGCTGCCTCTTGATCTCCAATGGACAAGTTTTATTTTATTGTTCCAATAACCTAAGCCTTGAGACAAAAGCCTTTTCTTTAATTATTATGCCCTGATGTTACATGTATATCATCATTTGCTCGGAGCTTCCCTCTGTCACTGCAAGATTTTTTAATCTGATGAATTGTTTACTTTATCAAAATAATAACAGCTTTTAATTAAAGTTAACTAACTAAATGACCACGGGACTAGCTGAAGAACTGATAACCTAGTTAGTTATTCTATTTCAACAATGAAAGGATAATAGAACAAATGACAAATAAATCAATCAACTGCAGGCACTGTTTCATTCAAGCTGAGAAACAATCTAATAATTGTCCTGGCCTTTTTGCTAGGAAAGGTGATCATTTAATTATAGGTATTGCACTCTTAGGGGCGTTTAATGGCACAGATGCACACATGTTTGTTAATTGGTGATTATAATTGAATTTGATGAGCGATAATTGAAGCCTACGGCTCTGCACTCCAGTCAATTAATCTCCTCTAATTGGCCGCGCGAACACCCGTTGCTACGGGATAAAGATTTAGTGCAATTGTTTCAAAATAGAGACAAAATATTGAGCTTCTGAAGTCAGTGTGGGGTCATATTGAAAGACAATCATTCGTTGTACGTGGATATATTAAAAAGTTTGATAAAAATGGACACAAAAACTACCATCATTAAATTCAATTGTGACATGTACATAACCTTGCATGTCCTTGTCCAACCAGTTATTATTATTATTATTTTGACGTGTCAACGAACCATAGGCGTGAAACATCTTTGAATTTAAAAAAAAAAAAGCAAAACATGTAATAATTTAAAGTAAATCATTACGTATCGTTATGTCGTTAGTATTTCGCGCCATGGCGCCAACTAGTGGGCGT
>JBCAUI010352072.1:0-14941 GCA_038406195.1 Haplosyllis anthogorgicola | reverse complement strand
CGAACTCGATGAGTTGATAGCAGTGTGGGATTTGAAACTTAAAGTAGAGACAATAAAACTGACTATTTTAGAGATATTTAGACAATAGTATAGTTTCAAGATAGCACCGCTACAACGCAACATTAGCCCCCCTACATCAAAATCGCAGGCGATTCTACAGACACGTCGTGTCTGTCGGAACCGAAGAAAGCAAACGAGAAAGGGAGTGAGTTTTTCTGTTCCGGATTATGTTTAAAACCACGACATTCAAAATAACCGCCCGCGATAAAAATGAACCAATTTAGACAATAAAAGCCGTGAAGGAATCTTCATGACATAATGCAACTTACCGATTGGTATCCAAAGAACACTGAGAATTACTCCTACAATCCAAGAAATTTCCATTGGCCATTTTATCCAACTTTTGGAAGGTGAATAACCCCGTAAGTCATCCATTGTTATTCGAGTGAAGGTAAATGATGTAATCCGTTTTACTATCTACAATTACCCAGACACGAACAGTGGGAATTTCACACCTTTCATGCGGTGATGTTATTGTCTGTAGTTGAACTGAATAGTAAGCAAAGGATCGATCTGTAGACTACATGCATCAATATTGCACCACAATCCGCCCAGAAAACATGCCCTTTGCTGTTACAAAGAAACAACTGTAAGTTTTACGTTTTTTATTCGTCTGGATTGTTTTACAAAAGTCCACCGTTTTCAGGAACATTGGTAGCGTACCAGTTTATATTTTCAATATCTCACAACTGCGCTTAATTTGGGGTAAATTCATATTCCAATTGTTGTCATAAATAAATCACAGTATCTCCAATTGAACAAATAAGACATCCATTAAAATCAAAGTCAAAAGATATATAAATCCAGTCTGATCCCCGGAGAGCTTGTAACACCACCTACTACAGGCAGCTACTGATCACTTCTCCTGGAAAAGAGTTGTTAAAAACATCACATAGCAGCTTCCAAACAAACTTCCCGTCTGCAGATGAGCAGCCAATCCACACACCTTCAGCCTGAAGTGTGCCTCAAGTGCTTGTTTTGTAACAGCATTGAACTTTTTATCCCCCAATATCAGCATCCAATTTGAGCATCATCCAATGTTAAATAACTACAAACTTGGATACGGTCCAAATTAAGAGTTTTTGAGCTACCGTTTTGAAGAAGAGGACACACTGTAGTGAACAGTAGTTAGCACAATGCTGACAGACATGGTGAACCTCAGTGGCAGACTGTTTTGATAGTGATTTGGCCTGGGTCCCTGTGGTTCTAACTGTGTGATGCGCATGTCACTCATCCTTGCTGGGGGTGGCTATTGGGAGCTGTTCCAATTGTCTTATATGATGGGACATTAGGCTGCTCTCTTCAATCAATCATTTATTTGCAGGCAGAAGAAATATCTTAAAACATTTTGTTTTTAGTTTAATATTGAAATGAACTTCATACTTCTTTGCATTCAGATTTGACGCAACACATGCTACCACTGCATGTAGTTTATTTTTCTGCATTCTCAGTGAAAGCTTAGACAGATAATACGCAGAGACATGTTTAGTTTTTGAGTTGTAGCACTGATATCATGAACATAAATACATATAAACACAGTGGTAGTAAAGTAAACAGTTGAGTCTTGCATGTCACAAACAAAAACCTTTAAAAGGTTTGAATGATGAAAGTCTATGTCAAAGGTGAAATAGTTGTATAATCAGATATAAACTTTTAGATATTATTGCACCAGCTTAAAATTGTTAGATTACTAGGCAAACGAAAATCTACTTTGACATTCCAGAATTTCCAATCACAAAATAAAATTTGCATATTCTCTACTTAGTCAAATTTGTTGACCAGAAAAATCCCCCTTAAAATTTGAATTCAATTTCCTAAAAGTAATGACAGGACATTAGGATAATTTCAAGTTATCATGAAATCCAACAACACACTCACAGTATTTGATGATTGATGATAGGCAAACAGACATTTTAATTCCATAAAGGAAATTATTTACCTGTCCATGACTAATGAAAGAGATGAACATTTTTCAAACTAACTGCCAAGGGTTTGTTCTGTTTGAATACTTCTGACCACTTTGGTTCAAAACGTGTCTATGAAATATGCTTAAAGTATGTAAATGATAAATGCAAATAGAGGCTATTTTAAATATTTACTGCAAAATGAACAGCAAGTGACAACAACTGAGAAAGCATATTTGCTTGAGACTTTGGGACTACTGCTTGTCTCCCACGACTTGGTGAAGAAACACAAAAATGGTCTATGAATTTGATTGTAAACATATTTTACATGAACTTATTTATGTGTTCGCTATCTAAAATCATGTAATCCAAATCGCATCCATAATTCTGTAGTTCACTACAACATAGATATACTGCCTCGCAACAAAGCAAAATTATTTTCAAATAATTCAAATAAAGCCACGCTTCATTTTTGATAGCTATTTGGTATGTATTTTCACCTGGCTTTCATCTGCCATTTCCAAATTGAAAACAAATATTTTTTCAATGCATGGGTATTTTAAAGTCGTCAGCAATGAACAGTCTGCACAATTCATTTTGGTGCGTGTCAGAAGATATCAATGAGTTTTTTTGGCTGCTTAATTAGCTCTCTGATGATAATTAATGACACAATGTCACCAATCGTTGACTTGTTCATTTCAAAGACATAAATCTTCATTTGTTAGAAAAGGCTTTTATTCCATGACGTACTAGGTGACTGTCGCCAGTTCTGAAATGGTATTGGCAGCAAAATTGAAAAGAAATGAGTCGCTTACATGTGGCTTTTAATTATGGATCTGACACTGGAACATCCATGTCAGAAATTAGTTGAACAAAAGAATGAAAAGCTTAAGACAATAAAAAGTAATGATCAAAAGGCCATTCCAGAAAATCAGGTGTTGATAATGATGGAAAAACAAACTAATTTAGAGCAATAATATTGGGCTGAAGCCAGGGTGACAAAAGTGAAAAGTGAATGAAAAAGACAACAAAACTGACAAAGCCATATGGACTCTTTTGGACAATTTGGCTTTGCTCACACAGGAAATGACAAATTTAGTTAGAAAGACATTAGAGCAACGATAGATTAGTGATTTTACTGTGAAATGTCAACATTTATGTATCACAAGAACAACTATTAAGATTAGATTAATGGGCGTAATGGCTAATTGGCTATGTTTTTTGTAACGTTTTTCGGTACTCAAAGGACTTGAGAGACGTTTCTCTTCGGCAGCAAAAGAATGGTCGACCTTTTCCGGATGAACTATATTGACATGAAATGTACGTACCCTACATTCAGTGAGGTAATAGTTCAGGAGTTATATGAGAAGACAGGCGAAAAGGTCAGGGGTTGCTTCGGTATGTGTCTGTTCTGTAATCTCCTTTGATCAAAATATCCAAACAAAATTCCATCGGACACGCTGGCCTTTTAATTTCAGATTAAAACTGACTTTAATTCTAATAAATTGCAAAGGGTAGGGTAAAGGGCACCTTTATGACAATTTTGATAATTAGGTAATAGAATACTCTTCATCATCAAGGGATTTTATGAGAACATATTTAGGCTAAACTGAACCTTGTAAAATTTTTGGGATTTGTTTAAAACGCGACCATAGTACCTAGAAAATCGAACACTGAACATCTATCCTTGAACTGATCATGAACCAAAACTGACCACACATTAGAACTCAAGAAGACTGTAATTTAGCCTGATCTGATTAACTTGTTTATATTTAACCTGTAATGCATCTCTGAGCGATTGATGAAATCAGTAAATATACAAAGAACGAATCTGACCTGTAGATCTGCTTTTTAAACTAATAGGGATCTGAGATAGCATAAACCAATGGTATTAGACAAGACGAATTACAAATGAGAAGATTCTTTTTTTATCTTTACCATTGCTTATCGGTGACAATGAACGAAAAATGGCAGTTTCCTTTTCTTTTAAAACGAATAGTAATTACTCTGTACATGATGACATTTCTTTTATTGATATATTATTTCCAAATTAGAAATTGGGATACTTTATGGTGAAGTGTCATCATACTCCGGCAGATGATGTTACCTCCCACTAAGAGATGTCACATATCGCAAAACTTTTTTCAATATCATATTGTTTATTTTCACTCTTTCTTGAGAGAGTGAACAAAGAACTCCAGAAACACCCAGAGTCACATTTCAATATTCGATGGCAAGGTTACATGTAATCCGTGTACCATACCGAAACCTTAACCTGGAATCCAGAACAAACTTAATGAACTAGAAAACTGCCGAAAGAAAGGATCCAGAATTCCCAGTATTTATTTGAGCATTTGTTACAGAAGCTCTGTGACAAAAGGTTTTATCAAACGATATAAATTATGTTGTAAAACAGAATAGATATATATACACACTTTTTCTGCACATACTTGAGTCTTCATACATATCCAATGTGACAGATTAAACAATGGGTGTAATAATACTGTATGGTCCAGCTTAGTACGGAACATATGTCACCCCACTTCTTTTTGTTTTTCCTCAAATATGAAGATAAGCCAGTTCCATTGTATAAAGCAAAATATTAAAATTAAATGTGTAAAGGTACAGAAATTATATGGCCAATTGATCTCAACAAAAACTATCAGAGAGTATTAAATCCACACTTTGCTATTTATGCAAATAAAATAAAGTGTCAAATTCCATTGGTCCAAAATGAAATAAAATTTCTGCCTCAGTAAAAAATGTGTAATCAACGTTACTTAGAACAATAGACTCAGACAGATGTAGCTTCAGCTGTTTTGTCAACATCAGGATAAAACGAAATTGACACCAAGTCTGTTAGCCAGAGTTACAAAGAAATACCGATACTTGCGGACAAATTACAGCTTGTTACCTTTATCGCTACAGACAGGTTAACTTGTATTCCACCTGTGGGGACGAGGGCGTGCCAAACTTCAGCATACTTTAAGATAACATGAACACGTCTGTATGGATAAATGTACAAATTACCTGGGTACGTCCGGTAACAAACCAACAGCTATGCAACGAAATATTAACTGAATGTTCCAGCGAAATATTTCTGTGCCATTTTACGAAATTTCAAACTGTACCTTTGAGGTTGAATACGGCATGATTTTCCCAAAGTGAAGAGTTATGAAAGAATACTCTTTCTTGGAAGGCTGGAAAATACATCTTTTTGTGAATTAAATTTACGAACAATTAGTATTCAAGTTTTTCCTATTCCAGCTTACTGAAGGAAACGGAAATGTCGCAGGGGCTGTCATAACAGTACATGTAATATTTCCCATTGGTTTCATCATTTTGACCACAGCTCTCAATATGCGGTGAGGCAGTTCCTCAAATGATCCACCATAGGAATTCACTGGGTTTCAAAATCATGCATTCAGACCACTATTACAACATTTAGAATATTTTAGCGTGAAAACAGGACTCACTTTGTTGTAGCAAAGTATTTATTTGACCAATTAACGCTCCAACCACGAAAAGTAAGATCCACTGGTACATTGTATCTCAACTGTAACAGAAAATACGGTTCGAAGTCATATATTGATTAAAGCAAAAATAAATAAGAAGGTTAGCTGCAGGCAAATGTGCTGACTGTTGTGAGCGCAAACTGATGAGAAGTCCGCAAGGCTTCCGCGCAGTTAGCCACCAGGTTATGGCACAAAGCGTGCAGATTTAAAATAGCGCCAATAACTTGACTGTAAACAATTAGCGATAACGGAAATGAATAATTTGTAACACAAATTTTCCGATAGATGATAAATGTAGAAAACAAATATTTGGCAAATAGTCCGCAACCCTCAGCCTCAGCGAATGCCACAAAACATCTTAAACAAAACATTCCAGGTAATTACTTATAATTGCTTACTTCCTGATATACCACATCCTCATTGACATATTGTTCTACAATTGACTATTACTGTATCATCCGCAGCCAGTTGTGTTGTTGTAATACATGTGTTAGCTCCCCGGAGAAATGATAAAGCACCCATCAGAGTAAACTCATACATCACTCCAATAACCCACAAGTAGGTGTTCTGTATATATCCTGTGCACATTTTACTCACTAACTTACGAATTACATGATGATGAGCTAATGATGAGACCTAAACATTATCCAGTTATTGATGCCAAGAAGTTCACCGGTGTCACTGTACACTAACTAACCAGAAAACTGAAAAAGTGAACTAAGGGGGTGGAGAAAGCATGCTTAGCACATCCCTGACAAACTCTCACCATGTAATGGTAAACTCTGTGAACAGAAGTTTGCCGTGGCACGTGACGGAGTGTTTTTAAGTGAAGGGTTGTTCCATGCAAGTGACATGGATGTTAGAGACATTCCTTGGCTGTCCAAGTTAATAAATTCTCTCTGTTGTCTTAGAGTTTTTAGCATTAGACTCGTCTGATTGCCTAGATACAAAGATGCGCAATCTGGATCTTAAAATCCACAGCAGATGATATCAATCCAGCACGCTTATGTAACGTATATCAGGTGTTGATGAACGTTCACTGTACAATATCCAGAAATTCTGGTAGAATGTTTGAATGCGTCTGACAAAGCGGCGATTCATGTGCATAATGATACTATGATTTGGTCCAATTTGTTTCCATTTTACAAACCAAAGATTTACGTGCTGCGATTTTGTTCGGAAAATTTTATTATTCCAAATTGGAAACTTTGCTCTGGTCTGCTTTGATTTCAAATGTTTAGGATCGAGTTATTGATTGTACCGGTAATTTAAACTCGGTATTTCAGATAGCAGAGGAACTGGTCAGGTAAATGTGTTAAATATGTAAATCTTTGATAAACGTCTTTTGATCAGTGCACGCACGAGAAATACCTTACATTTCGGCCATTTGTAAAGCAACTTACACACAGAAAATTTTCTTTCCATAATAGAGTTCAACCAGGATCATCGCAGGATTTGCACCCGTGTGTACAAGATTGAAACTTCCTGCTCATTACACAGAGCATTTATAAATAGATCTATTGTAAACCAAACATTTCGCTGGTTAATGAAGTCTTGACCTGGAATCCGCATTATCATTTTGTTTCCTAACTGGCAATTATTACCAATATAGACAACTTATATATCATTCTCAGTGAACAACCAATGGACTGAGGTTTTACCGTGCTACTGGTTAATGTACTACAATGAAACCATAATCAGTGCAGTGCAATGCGAGATCCAGCTGCTCTTTCATCATAAATAAAACTGACACAAAGTTTGTTTGGGGGATTTGCGAAGAAATACTTGTGCACATATTATAGATTATTAGCTTTGCTCCAGTAAGCTAGAAACAGCCTGTAAATTTATAGTTACCTGCAAGAGGGATAGTTGTGTACATTTCAATGTGATCTAGGCGTTCCTAATATCCTAGGGCCACCTTTCATATATTAATTTTCAGCTGATTAAAGGTGATAAATAATTTATTATATTTCACGGCATTCAGGCACAAAATAAGGGTCAATTGCTATCAAAGGTATACAGCTACAATAAATATTTTCGATTTTTCATTTCACCATTTTGTATTGATAATAAAACAAGCGTAATAAAAACGATAAAAACTAATTTAGGGATCAATAAATTTTCAACCACGTTGAAACCTTTTGAAACAATGTTAGTAGGAACCTGTCTTGGTCTCCAAGTGTAGTGAGATTGAAGTAATGTCGAAGTGAAAGTGACCCTGAACATTGTTCGTATGTACGGCACTGAAACTACTGTATTACAAACATTATCTAAACCAAAACCTTATTCCTATTAAAGTCTCCTTATCTGCAAAATGTTTTAACAAGATATTGAATTTCAGGTGAAAAAGTACAGCAGGAAAAAAGTGGCGCAAGACAGCTGAAAAAATAAACTGATTCCGTATTGGATAAAGGAAAAGTGTAATTCCTCGCAATTCAAGATTTCGAAGTACACGAAAGAAATCTTGTACAGAATATGCAAAAAACTCTAGCATTTGGAAAACACAAACAAAGCGCATTTGGTCATTTGAGATGCTGAAACGCATCCTCGGTATTATGCCATAGGTGTCATCTAATGACTTGATTTCTAATGAGACTAATGATTGACACACTCGTTTCGAAATGATAAATGACCCATTATTCTGAGAAATTTCTCATGCTGCATCAGATCAGTGACCAACACGACTTGCTCGGCCTTCTGTCGCTAACTTTCGATGTAATTACACAACGGAATATTACAAAATGGATAATTACATTTGTTTATAAATAGTCGCAAACATCTTCGAAAACAAATGCATTGTCCACATTGAATGATTTCAATTGACACATTTCGTTCTTACGATTTTGTAATTTCGACTGCGACCCAACAAATTGGCACATTGGTATAACATAATATTTCAAGGTCAATTTATTCTGAGAGTTTGTTTCAAGGTAAAGGCCGCGTACTTACTGTGTTTCATTTTAAATTCTACCCATACAATGAAAATTGTGGTCGACAATATCCTAATGGAAAGTGTGTGTTTAGTTAGATAAATGGTGCAAAACAGATGATAAGGCTCTCCTAAAGACCTGACCCTGTGCCCTACACATTACAGGTCACTAAATACCTTGAAGGGGCAAAAATGCCTTTTAGGTTAGTGTAAAATTTCGTCTCCATCTTAAAAATCTACAGTTGTTCATAACAAAAGAGTTTTCACATTAAAAGCAGCCCCGACAATCATTAACCAAAGAAAACTAATCTTGAAACACAATTTGGGAATTAATTTGAGCCGGTTACATTGCCACCGGGTGTAATGTCCAGGCAATGATATCTTTGGCTGATCAGGCCCAGATCTCCAATTTTCTTAAGATGACACTTATTCCCTATTACAGTTCGCAATAAATTGTGATAAATCCAAGATAAATGGACTTCAAAAGGGCAATGATATGCAGCAATTTTACCCTGGCGACACAATGTTTGTGAGTCATTTTGCCATTTTTCATCAGTGTTGAATAGAAATGGACATTGTTGATCAAGATTGAAGACCGAAATGGTAATTAGTGTGTTGCTTCAATTTCCATAAGAGAAATGAGTTTTGTGATAAGCGAGGGGAACGGAGGCTAGATCATCATGGTATTGACAATGACCTGCATGAAGCAATGTGATGATGACATAATAAGGTAGTTCTACATGTGGATAAGTAAGTCTTTGACGGACGGTTTTGTTAAGTTGAAAACTGATAACTATAATAATCATTAAATTTACTGAAATTGCATGCATGCGAAAGCAATTTAAAACCGAATACGTAGGAAGCAATCCAAAATTTTACTGTCCGACATGGCCCACACATTTATTTCTAATTGTATTTCGGTATTTGACCAGACATGTACTTTCAATTATTTTATTGAAAGCATAAATGTGGGCGTAGTCGCGGATCAAGTTGTTCAATTAGCTTGGACTGTTTATTATTCAGGGATTGAATGGGGTAAGACGAGTCAGACAGGTAGTCTACAATAATGTCCATTAGATCTACACGATTGTGGATCAAGAAAAAGGCTTTGAACGTAAGCAGTTTGGGCTTTGTTGTTTTTAAAGTTGAATAAAAATGAATAACTTTCTTGCTGAACATTTTGTATTATCTAGCAAAATTTCTACAGGAAAATAAATAGAAAATTGGACTTCAATAATCACTCTTAATTTTTGACTTTGTACGTGACACCTTGACCAGGAATACTTGAGTAAAACAAACTCAGACGCGAGCCAAAACAAATCAGTGACCTTATACTGAACTCTTGTGCTGAAAGGATCACATCTCCGAGGAAAAAATCCAAAGAAATATGCCCACATTTCTAACTGGAGAATTTTCGTAAAAAAATTCAGTTTGTAACTAAAGATCCAAGTCTTTGTATTCATTGCTAAATTTAATTAAAATTCTACACACAAAGACGTGCCACACTTTAACCGTAGACAAATTAAATCCTTAGAATGAATCAAAGGAATCCAGACAAAATCAATCAGACAAATAAAACGAATTAGACTTCTCAGTTATATCAATGCGTTCTCTTAAAGCAAAAGTGCATAAAGGAACAAAAATAAATTAAACACTTTATTGCTTGGGGCTATGGAAATATTACGTCAGGTGCTCAACTTTAATTAAAAATATGTGACGCTGGCTTTTTTACCCTAAAGTTTGAACTCCATCTGTTAAATGTAAGTCAGTACAAGGGTTTTGTGTCTGACTTGTTCAAAGTGAAATTTAATCTCGTGAAAAAAAACATAAATCTACTTTACAACACAAGTTTTCTTCTCAAAATGAAATACATGTGAAATAAATAAAAAATAAAATAAATAGCTATAAAAATCTTCATTATTCGTTGACATCATATTGCTTACATTAAAACTGACAATCAGACACACAAGATCATTTGAAGAACTTTTATTCAATTGAAGAACAATAAAACTCACTGTTACTGTTGCTAGCATCGACGCAGTAACACTTAACCATTAAAATTCTAATTTACACTTAACACTTAACCATTACTTAACACTTAACCATTAAAATTCTAATTTACTTATATTACAACAGAATACCATTTTAAGATATTTTCACATCAAGAAGAAGAAGATTTGAAACGATCCAGTTTACATTAAGAAGTTTTATTTATTTGATATTGTTAGATATTCTAGCCCATAGCTACAAAATCCTTGAAGGTGTGTTGGGGTCAGGCGGCAGTATGCTTCTAGTCACCAACATAAATACACAAATTCTACTTGAATATTGTGGAAAATTTACATTCGTAAACAACTTCCCACTTGTGTGCAGAAAATTTACACAAATTTTGTAAAGGTTGACAATATCAATGTCATTGTCACTTTTATTTGTAAATAAGAAGTGATAAAATTTCAACATTTTTCTTTGGTGTCAAATGCAATACTCTGTTTACTTGTCGAATGGAAGTGTTTATTGAAAAGATCTGGTAAACTGTTTACTGAAGGTTCCCTCTACCCACCATGCATAAGAAAACCATTTGTGGGTTCTTCTTGAATGAAATCGTAAAGACTAGGTATTGTAAAGTAACGTTAAATTGGAAATATTTGGGTTATGCACATGCCGTATTCTAAAATATTTTACTGCCGTTTTCTATAATTAATATTGCACAGAGTTGTTTGCAAAGCGTCGAAATCACACGATTTCATGATTTGTTTAATTTCAGTGATTGATGAGGCACAAATACCATGAGAATTGAAACCCAAATTAAGTCCAGACTGTGACTAAATGAACCCAGCCAGTAATACCCATAGAGCACCCCTGGTGTACTGCATGGATAGGGGCCCCTGAAGGGAGGTGACCAAAGTTAATTAGCCGTGCGGTCTCAAGTGTATGTCAGGTATTTACTGGTGGATCAACCGAAGAGAAATATTTTTATCAAAGTAATCAGTGAGAATACTTGATTACTTGATTACCAAGCACTGAGCAGTTGTTTTGATGAGTCGTTCTTTCTTTTCTGAATCTCAGATTCTGTGACTGTATTTATGAGTTGTGGTCTGTCTGAGAAAAGATAAAAACAAAACTAGACGAGCAATATTACTCACTGAGCAATATCTCACAAAAAAGTCACAGAAATAAAATTTCAATGGAAAACGACCCACAGTTCCCTAAGATGAATCAAAGAAATAAAACAAATGAAGAAATTGAGTCATAAGAAAGAATTGACCCATTGGAGACTGGTTCATAAAGCGCATTTGTGTCATTAATTAAATTTGTATCCGTTGGAGTGTGAAAGTAAATGGGTGTAGGTGCTTATTTTGGTGAATCAATTGGATTTAAGATGCATGATCAGTGAATGAAAAAGATCAATCAGTTTAAGGTGGCACCATCCTTTCCATTATTTTGTGCCGATTTCTGCTTTTCTCTCATTGTTACAAAGCATGTACAGGGGAATGTTTTTATGATAATTCAACTGGGATTCGATCAGTCTTCTGGTTGCGTATCCATAGAATTGTCGTGGGTTATCCTTCTCTGCCAACTGTATAACTTGTAAGTCTCAACCCCCTCCTTCTTCAATCCCTCTGTCCCCTGAAATTTACTTGTACCCTTTTTACCCTCTTTGCTAGCCTCTTACACTAATCACAGTAACTTTATCGACTTACCCTGCCCACTGTTTTGTATGAATCGAATTAAATTTAAAGGTATTCAATAATTCAGTCTCCCCTTAAAATATAAATTATTACATGCTGCTTGTCTGTGAGGGTGATCAATACGTCCAAGAATCAATCCCGAACAGTCAATCCAAACATAATATGAAGTATTTCAAGTACTTGCATGAATTTTAAATGAGTTTAATAAACGTTTTAAAGTCTATAACCGGCATCGGAATTATTTCTTTAAATCAGGAAATATTTTTTCATACTGCTTTTACAAACAAATCTCTCTCGTTAAACGAACAACGAGGTGTCCAGATAGGAGCACTGACCCTCATGCCTCCCCCTACCCCGACAATGGCGGCAGAGAACACAAATGTAGATTTCGTCCAATACATAGACCCTCCTGCTGAGGCATGAGGATCAATTAATACATATGTGATGCGTTTGATATTCATGCTCATTTGTCTCACAAAAAATTATTTTCTCGAACAGAATGACTCGAATAAACCTCCCAAGTTGAACATGTTGTTGCACAAGTTGCAGGTATTCCGTCTTCAATTCGTGGTTATGCTCAAGAGAATTATCTATAAAACAAATCTACAGCACTCATGTGATTTTTTGAGAGAGAATTTTCATCTTAAGTAGGCGTTGAGTATGACTACAGGGTTCAGATTTATCGCAACTTATTTAAAGACGTACAAATCCCGAAATTCTTGTAAGTTTGGGAACGTTTGATAACAAAAGAATTCAATTCGGTGTCTTTGATGCACGAACATACTTAAAATGCTGACGACAAAAGTTACAACGAAACAAATCACTATTTTCCTCCGTAACAATGGAATTTAATTGAGTTCCTTCTTTAGACTAAATGGTGTAACACGCGAAGGGAGGAGGATGACTCACAGAGGTGCAGACCAATCTGGATAGTCTAATGCACCAAAATAACCCACATTTACTTTTCATTTTATTACAAAGAAGTCAAAAACGGCAGGATCTCAAAACAGTCAATGTTTGAGATCTTTGTTGATTTTTAGAAGAGCTTAATTAGCGGTTGATCTGACAAATTGTAAGTCATTATGAGAGTGACAAGTCTTTGATCCTTTGGAAACATTGTTGAATTACCACCTTCTGATGAGTAATAAATTGAAGCTTTGGATTGAACCAGGAATATCATGACAAAAGATTTTGCATTGAAACATTTTGTGTGAAACTTTTACTTTCGTGTAAACAATCTTCTTGCTTATCCATCACAAAAAAAATAATAAAAGAAAATAAACCAAGAAAATCATTACCTTTAAAAATCGAAAGCGGAGTATGCAGGACGTGAAAGTACATTTTATGATCATTAATTTCCCCCCAAAAAACCCTAATGACAAAATAGTACAAATTTCACAGCTTCTGGAAATGTAATTTTATGGTCGCTCTCAAAGGCCTTCATCAAAATTGCTCGAGCAACATTTCACTGGGAGGTCCCTAGAATATTCTGACATCTCATTTCAACCATGATGAGTTAGGTCAGTGATATTGACATTATTGATCCATACTATCCAATGAAGTACATGGGATTTTAGCATCTGTGTACTTATTATTTGCGAGATAATGTGATTATCGTATTGATTTAGGAAAAATCGGACCAATAATCTATAATTAAAGCATGTTCTATTGGTACTTGATACATAAACATGAGAAGAAACCCAGATTCAATAGGGCACCAGCGGTGACCGCCACTGACACAAGGTCATGTAAATATTTAGGATCAACTTGCGCTTTCCGTTAATAAAAAAATCACTTTCTTTATCCTAAACAAAGCAGTCGTTTTTTACGCTGTTAGCTTGATATTAGTTAGCGTTTCGATGACAGCTACCGAATGCTTATCAGATGTTCTGTCCGCAAAGAAATAACATGAGATCCGTGCACAAGTTTCTAGCCCACGATGGGGAGGTCTGGAATCCAGTGTCAAACTTTTGTGAAATGGCCAAGTTGGTAACGATGTACAAAGCCAATTAATACGTTTTTCATCTAGCTTCGGAAAATGTCTTGCCAAAAAGTTTCTTTTCGGAAAAAAAGTAACATGTTTAGAGGAGTTTAAACTTTAAAATACTGTATATTTATACAGGTATTTACTTTTTACATAGGTGGTATTTACTAATCGTTGCTTTCCTGCCACCACCTGGATGCTTCAATGTAATGTCAAAATATGTGGGTGTGAAGCTTGTTATACTTGACTAAAATTCACTAAAATTCCTAAGACTGTCAGAAAGGTAAACCTACAGAGGCACAGAAGCTGAAACTAAACAGAGATTAAGTTATCAGTAACATACACAAGTATAAACAAAGAACCCAAGAAGTTTGTTTCTGTGATCTATGGATTCTTGGGGTTCATTATGAGATTGCATGTTTGTAAACATTCACTTGAGGCTGTTCGCTTCGATCAAGTATTATTGCTGAGAGTTTAAAACCGTTTCTGAATTACGATTAGGATTAGGAGGTTCGCCTCCTGCACATCGTTCCCAAAACGCTGACCCCGTTCCTGGTTTAGGTACCAGTGAACAACCATGCCAATAATAGCTTACAGTAATTTTGGGTACTGTGTTATTAACTTATCATTATGTAATAATTTAAAGTAAATCATTACGTATCGTTATGTCGTTAGTATTTCGCGCCATGGCGCCAACTAGTGGGTGTCCGCAACTACGTTATGACGTATTACCGTTATGATGTCACGTCCGCCTTAAATTGGTATAAAACAACACCCGCACGTGCTGCATCTTGAGAAGGAATTAAGACGTTGAAGGGTGCACATCTATATCACGTTTCTAGTTGCCTCAGGTAAATATC
>JBCAUI010351961.1:0-14941 GCA_038406195.1 Haplosyllis anthogorgicola | reverse complement strand
GTCTATTAATCACTAACAGCAGGAGTCAGCATCTCCTAAGGAGGTATTCGTAAATAGAAGGCAGTATCAATATGCAGAGCTAACAGTCTTTTTCGTTACAAGAGACGTTCAACATAAATTGATAGAACTACTCTTAAAACCTACAGCGATATTTTGAAGTAAAACAAGACTTCATACAAAACATTACCTGAAAATAAATATTTCTGTATGCCAAGAACCTACCCTTTTTAAATAATGACATGGCATGATCTAGTTCCGATCATTAACCTACTGTGCATCTATTGTTGAAAGGCAAGTAACTTTAAAGAGAATGCCGATGCCCTGTCTGAGATATAACTATGTAACCACTTAACCCTGCATAATATCTCCAAAACCTCTTCTCCTAAGTGAGTAGCATGACTAATACCACACCCATTATTCGCAGCACATCCTTTTGACTTTTCCTTCTCAAATAAAAAAATGTTAAAAAATTATTAATTGCAAAAATTACGTGATAACTTTTGAATACTTATTTTTCACTGCTACATTCGTCCACAGAAAACTAATAAAAAGTTGAAACCAAAAGAAACGACTATTTTTCATGAATACTAAACAGATAACAAGCGTTCTTTTCTAATCTTGCTTAATTTGTGTGAACAGACATGACTAAGGTTACCTTCAGAAAACAGAATTGTATTGCCGCTGCTATTGACTGTAGATCTACCACTAAAAACCTTTCTACCCTTTAGTTATCAATGTTATATCACCATAACCCGCAATGCTAAAAGAATGATAAACATGTGCATGGTAGTTTGTGAGATGATCAGTGTATATTTTCTAGTACCAAACTGCTGAGAATGGAGAAGGTCGCCGGGGAAGTAATTACATCAAGTTAAAACAGTCCAACAAGCGTTCCAGCATGGATAGTGGTCGTTCACGCATGACAGTGCTAGTACGTAATGTCATAAAAAATTTCATCAAAATTCCACAAAATTATGTATGTTAGGAATTCTTAATTTTAAGAGCTTTCGTTCATCTATAGTTTTAAATGTTTTCTTTATTCGAGACACTTCAGTTTTCAAAATTCATTTTCCTGGTTGACCTGTAGTTTAAGACTCACGAATATAATAACAGTATTTTAAACCTTCAAAACTACTGATAGTAAGTGAACACTGTACCTATATCATCATGTCATTTGAATTAATACATATTTGTCCTTAATTCAATGCGTTTGAAAAGTACGGTTGTAATCATTATGTTGTACGAAGTCGTGGTAAGGGCGAGCGGCTTTGATATACATAACTGCAAGATATTCAACGTAGAAAAGTTAATGTCCTGTCATGTTTTCCCTGCTTTTCCAGGATTTTGTGACTACTTCCAAAGATTACACATCATCTTCTCGAGAAACCAAGTTTGAGACCGACCCACGATTAGCAGCGGGACTGCCCGAGAACGGAGGACTGTCTCCGCTGTTTTCAAGTAGCCGGATCCGCAATCCGATCTCCGCTGCTACTGCTAGTCCTGTGCCGACGGACAATTTTGAGAGACAATTCCTACGGGTGCTACACAAAGTATATCAAACAATAGAAAAGAATGAAATGAGATTAGCTGAGCAGGACAGGAGAGATCAGATTAGACTCGAGTGGCAGCAAATTGCTCTCGTTGTCGATAGGATTTTATTACTCTGCTTTATTGCTTTGACACTGGGAGTGACACTTGGAATTTTGTTTGATGCTCCTCATTCTACAGCCTTCATATTTGGCGATGACGACTAGGCATTTGAAGTTGGATTACCATTGCAAATCAAGTGGATTGTGATTATCTTTTATTCCTTTCTTCTCCGTTTCCTCGATGGAATAATTTCACAAATGGACTCATGATGTCGCAATCATTGTACATAAACTCTTCGTGTTTTGAGTGTTTTCCATTATCTTCACCATAGCATTGGCATGAGAAGGGAGAATGTGATTAGAAATAGTAGCGTTTGTCTTATATTTCTGTTTAATCAATATGTCAAAGTAGGTAAAGTCACTAAGTTGAACAAATCGCATATTGAGATTCTACGAAAAATATGTTCACAATGAAAAAAATTACACAAATAGTTAGCACTCTCAGTCTGGCATAAAATCACTTTCTTATTACCTTGCACAAAATTAATGAAAGAAAATCACTGAAAACCGTGCTATTATATTCAGTACTTTGTGTAACAGAGAAAATATTTGAAATGTTACTTTTCACGAGGTAGAAACGGTAGAGTATGTTTACGTCGGTGCATGAATTATGCTACAATTAATCATGTTATTTCCGAATTACGATTCTTTTGCTTTGAATGAATTGCCTTGTTCTACATTTTACATAAACTCATAACTACGACAGCACTGTTCATGTCACATCACGTTTATCTATGTAACGACATACATTTTGATGTCTTTTTGATATATTTGCAAATGAAGTTGTTCCTAACAATGAAAATTATGGGGCTATCTGCAGGTATAAATATGTACATAAACTACTATAATAGCTTTTGTATTTGGGTATGTATGGAAATGTTATTCGTCTATATCGTCAAATTGTTTTATGCGTGCCTCTATTACTTCTAAAAAATTTCTAGTCACCTTTTTATAGTGCGTGCACTTTACCACATTTGTCTTTTAACCGCCCACAATGAAGACCACTTGGCTGTCTTTACTTTTATCCGCTTTGTCGAGATTTGTCTGTAAATTTACAAAATGAAAACATTGTAAGTTATTGTAATAAACATTGTTATAAAATATTAATGATATTGTGCAGAAAATTTTCTCGACGTAGAGTGACGACTCATGTTGTGGCCCAGACCCGCTACCCGCTCAAAGCTCAACGTAAATATCTACTTCCTTTCCTGCTTCCAACGTGAATAACAAGTCATGTGCTGTTCCAAAGCACTCTGACTAATTTGAAGTTGAGTTCCATGAAAATTAGCATGTTTGTGGACATACCGGGATTCTTGACTTAGATTGCCCTGAGTGTCAATCTCACAAAAGCAATTATGTATTATTTCATGCATTGAGATGTCACCACACACTATTTTAATATGCGCACCACGATGCTTCGCCACAAATTTCCAGTTACATAATATTAAAACGGATTTAATTAAAAAGAGGAAGCAATTAATACTGTGCTTCCTGAAATACAATCCAGCTTGCATATTAATTATTGCCTCTGTAACCTCATAATTGACTGTAAATAGCCGCAGTGCATATCTTATTCGAAAATTCTCAACTGAGTTCGTGTCAAGTAATTAACATGCCCAACTGATTGTGTTCGATTAGAGAATACGAAATCAGTCTTTACTTTCAGCTTATTATTTCAAGCCAAATTCAGACACTGTTTGCGATACGCAATCAAGAAACAAGTTTTTGATTTAAAGATCAATTCTTGATTTGTTACCAATTGATATTACGCAGCAATTTCTTAGACAAGAAGCTGACGAAATGTACCGCTTACTTCCCTTAACTACGAGCTCCCTTTTGTGAAAAACTTGCTCCCAGGAATAACGACAGCCAGTAATTCTCTCATAAATAGCACTGGTATGGGAGGTGCAGTAGTACAACTTGTGTCAGGAAAAGTAGCTGAACATGAAAACACCATCAACACAAAAGTGTGAATCTCGGTACAAAGTATAAACAACCGCGTAGCAGTTTATTCCTCAAGGTTTCAATAATTACTTTGGGTAGTAAATAGCGTGTGCCCGTGTATTGAACAGGAACATTGATTTAAAGGATTTAATTACATGTACTACTTTTCTGTTAATTTATCACGCTTTTTATAAAACACCGTATTTCCCTTTTCCTAAACGTGCGTAAATGTTTTATGCATGTACCGTTATCTGATATTTACACGTGTATGTCTTCAGGATCAACTTGCTATGTCATATATTATAACGTGTTATTGTTCCCTAGTGTAACTATAACCGCTTGAAGTCCGTATTGATTAAACGAAATGTGTATCCAATAGCTGTAAATTTAATTTGAAGCTCTATTTATAACTCTAAGGTATTCATGAGAAATATTAGGGGAAGATACCCTATGGGAAACTACGTCAATAATCTTGACAGGAACCATCATTCTAATACATATCTCCAATTCCTCTCTTCTTCCTGAAGAGTAGTTAGATACATAGATTTAACCATTCTGTGCTCGTTTAAATTTTCTGGAGTAAAAAGTTCCATAAGTGAAAAAAAAGTTACAAATAAAAATGAATGCGGAAACTTATGTGGCATTTACAGTAGATCATCGCTGATGGTGATACCCAGTAAAACTAGTTTTAATACCGAAAGGAGCTTGTGGCTTTTTTTCGCAAACAGTACAATTTAACGCCGGGCCTTTCACCTTTAACAAAGATAGGCGTGGACTGCTCCCCGAACAAAAAACCATGAATGAATATTTCTTGCTGTAACATGAAAATTTTAGCGGTCCAAGCAGGTGAATAGTACTAAAACCCAGGAAGAAAACTATGTTACATTTCATGGCACAGCTTTAGTCGGTTAAAAATTTCCTAGGAAACAGGTTTAACTCGACAAAAAAATTCAATCTGCACATAGGGCACTAATCAGTATAAAAGACTTGAGTCTTCATTTCTAGTTTCCTCATGTCCAAATGCAAAATTTTCTTCCTTTCATCAACGACATTAGTGCGCTGATTATACCCAAAAGAGGTATCCAGATTTCAATCTGATTCCATTACAGGAAATATCACGAGTTGCATTGCATATTTCCAGCTACGAATCTGAATGTTTCTATGCCGATTTGACATAATTGGGATAAACGTAGCACGTGAAATAAAAGATGATAATTTAACTTAATTTATGTTAATTTTAGTTAAATGACTTTGCCTCACATTTGAATTGAAATTTGTTTATTTTTTACTATTTTCAATAACAATTTTGGTAATTGATTAAACGAATTTCAATTGTTTGCAAAAGATATAAATGTAGCTTATTTTGAAATGAGGCAGCAATATTGCCGTTTATTCAGCTAATGTACACCACTTGGGAAAAATGTGCTTTGAATGATTTAAATCCTAACGCCAAATCATGGATTAGGAGATTCTCAATCTCCACGAGGGTTAATACCAATTTTCTTGTCTTTAGTTGTGATTCTCTTTACCTCAGAACATGGGTCTTAATGTGTTTGTTGATTACTCTCAGATGGCCTTTAGGAGTCTATGTAATCTGTCAAGGAAGTGTTGCCCTTTTCCACCGTGACATTGAAAATTAGAATTTTTGTTGCGTTTGCTGAACAAATATGTAGACGGTACATGTATGCTTTTCTAATGGTCACCATAACGTATTCT
The DNA here is from genome assembly GCA_038406195.1 of Haplosyllis anthogorgicola. NCBI lineage: Eukaryota > Metazoa > Annelida > Polychaeta > Phyllodocida > Syllidae > Haplosyllis > Haplosyllis anthogorgicola. The sequence goes on along the minus strand of JBCAUI010351961.1, from coordinate 9,632 downwards.
ATCACAGCAAAGTTACGTGATGAAGAAAGGGAATCACTCAACCAGAGGACGAAACGTTCCAAGGTCGATGAGATCTTCTGGAGTTGAAAAGAAGTGATAAAAGTGCAATGTGTAAATCAACGACAAAGATTGAGTACAAGTTTATATTTTCTCAAAGTATAAATAATTGTTTCATTCCTTATTTGTAAGTTTCGAAACTCCTTTAGTGGCCCTGAAGGAAATTTACAAGCAAGATACAATTGGTAAGTTATGATCTAATATCTTGCCTAAATTGGTGACGGGAAGTAAAGTCAGTGTTTTCAATGTCCAAATTCCAGTACTTGTTGGTTTGTTTCTACTTGTGTGGCGATGTTATTAGAGTTAATGAAGCTCGAGAAACCCTGCAGAGTTACTCCCGGAAAACAAGGTTCACCATAATGTCCTTGTTTCAGTGGAATATTCAGTTAAGGACTTTGGCCTCCATCGTGGGCAAATTATAATTTAATGAATTAGAAATCAGACCGTTGAGCATTTCAAAATTAAGCCTTTTCCAAATTCTTTATTCTTTGTACACAAGCAGCTTCCTATTGACATGAAGAAGATTAATATTTGATTAAGAACGCACATTTAGAAACAGCTGATTTACAAACAAAAATGCCATATGCTAATCAAATTATACGTATGCTTAATTTAGGTGCAGATTTGAATCAGGAAGGGATATTCAAGTAGGTAGTTGACTACCTCGTTGACATTAAGTGGCCACTTTTCAAATGTGCCTAACAGCAGTAATTGGTGGAAATGACCCAAGGGAAATAAGAATGGTCCATGGTGCTGAATACACTTGATATCACGAGATCACTCCTTGACATGCGTGCATTCAATTCCACTGAATCTCTGAGAAATGTTGCGGCAAGTCCATTACGGAACCATACATTTTCATTAAAGGTAACAAATGATATGCGAGGGAACTATGCTCTCGTTCGTCTAATCATTGTTCATGTCGAAGCTGAAGAAAATGATTTTCGTGCACTTTGAATCTCCCCAGAACTATTCACGAAATACTTATAGCCCTGGTATGGATCTGGCTAATAGACTTTCATGTTATTACATAATGCTTAAAGGTCCACTGGGTAATGATAACTGAAGTTTCTTGGGATCGAACCTGACCGCTGAAGGTATTTTTAGTTGCTCTTTGAGGTGAATAGACCACATTTTGCCGATTGAGTGGTTATAATTGTGACGTTGAATCAAGAGATGATTTGTCGTACTTTGACGCTAACAGACGTTTTTTATTTGAGTTCACTATTTTTGAATGGAATCTATCATGTCTGTTAAATGACAAAGTGAAGAAGGGTCATTGATCATCAATAAATATTTTAACAGTATATCTTTTAAGCCATATTTTATGAAGTAGGTCAGACGTAAGGATCTATTACACATTGGACTACACATAATTTTTCAAGTTGTGTCATGCTCTCCCGTGACGCCCACTTATCAAGCCTGTTCGGTGCGTTTTTCGTCAATTGGTCCCTTTGGTACAACATTGACAAGTTATTAATCTTTCTGTCTGGTCGCGTTAAGAGAAACCATATTATGAAAATTCATGCCCGAAATATACACGTTACAGTCATATTCTATTTGTATTATTACAGAACAGATTGACAGTTTCGCCTTTGTGACATCAAACGTGGAGATCGATTAAAGCGTGAATCAAAAAGACACTCTGTGAACAAAGGCGAATTTTAAAAAAAACCTTTACACTACGGATGAAAAAATGTTCAAAAATAAGTTTGAGTCAGATCTGTCTCTATTTAGTTAAAGTTAGGAAATTGAGACCGTGTATGATTAATTATTCGTCATTGTTTTATTGCGTGTAGCTTTGCCTTTGGCCGAGGAAGGCAACAGATTTGAAACCTTCTTGTGATGAATGGAACGGTCATTCCGAGAGGTACAACCCTTTGCATGATCAATAAACAGGCTCAGTGATGATAAATTGTATCAGGATATTAGTGCCATGGTCCCTAAAATTAAGTAAGGAGGCTTGACAAACTTCATTTTATCATTAGGCACTTGAGAACAATTGATATTAAGCACAGCATCGGTGAAAACGAACACGACAATACGGAACAATTTTTATTCACGTCTTGCTTACATTTCGTTTCATGCAAGTTTTAGAGATGCGGTTAAAGGGGAAAACACATAAAATGCAATTTTTTTACGTTGAACTGTTTTTAGCATTAACAGTCTAGGTTTTTCTTAATTCGTACCTAGCCTCATTTTGTCTAATTTGTCAAATCTGTCTAATTAGATAGGATAAAAATGTATCAAAATGTACTGAGTTTTTATGTGATCTTCTTTTCAATGCATGTAAATTAAATCATTTCTGGTAAAACTACCATATTACACTGTTTGAATGTACTGAATCTATCATTGCCAAAATTAGCACATTTCAATTCTATCTAATTAGACAGATTAGACAAAATAAGGCTAGGAACGAATTAAGAAAAGCCTCTATTACGTAAGAAATTCACGCTCTGTAGCTGTCGCGTGACAGTTTCAACTTTGAAGCTCAGATTTTGATGTATTACACAAGAAGAAAATTGGTTCAATTTTAAAACAACTGAATTTTACGCTGTTCTTTTGTCATTTTAGTTCATTGCCTGATGATAATAATCTAACTTCGCTTTCGGAGTGAAAAACAGCTGTTGGAATCCCATATCCCACTCTGAAATTCTGAATTGCTCAGCTCAAGAGATGTGTTTCATATTACACACAGTGTAGAACTTTGGGTTACTGTATCCATTAGAACTACAATGTCCATTTGAAGTACAAAAAGCGTACACTACTGTTGTTCTCAAAATGAATGATCAAAAACAAATATTTCCTACTTTGTTTTAGGATCTCTCGTACTGTGGAGCGCTTAAACAAACTACACGTCACGTCAAATGAAATGACTCTTTGGGACCATTGCAAACGTTTGCAGATATCACTGAGTTAACCACGGAGCCACTTATACTGTCCAGGTGCTCCATAACTCAAATCATATGTTGCTCTCGGTACGTACAGAAACAAAAGAAATTCAAACATTAACGTGAAATGTACACTGCATTGCACACACACCTACTAGTGTCAACATTGTACATGAAGGCGCATAGGGGAGTTCCCTTGAGGTATCGTGGTAAAGTTCCGATACGAATTTTGTACAGCAATAGAAGATAGAGATGAGCAGTTTACTATTTCATTGTTCTGAGCTGGCCACTTTCCACATGTGTCTAACAGCAATAATAGATGGAGAAAAATGTAGGGAATTAAAGGGATTGGGTATGCATTTTAGGCAGCAATTCAATTAATCCAGTTCGACCAAGAGAAAATGAACATTTTTATCATTTTTGAGGTGTCAATTATTTTTTATCCGCAACCTCTTCAGGTGATCTGATGGTACAACTGTCGAAGCTGAGTGAAAAGCTGGCTTGGATGTCCACAACTACTTGAAGCTGTTGTGATGATCCAACGCTCTCAAGCAAAACATTAGGGAGGTTGTTGGTCCAGTATGTAGTTCAGGTAACATTGGCGGATCCAGGATTTCCCGTAGGGGGGGGGCGCCAATCCAATTTTTCACCTATTTCGCCCAAAAATCGAGAAAAACTGCATGAAAATGAAGAAATTTTGGGCCGTAGGGTGGGGGCGCGCGCCTCCCGCCCATTTTTAGGAAAAGTTGGATTGACCTTTCCCCCCCCCCCCCCCCATTTTTAGGAAAAGTTGGACTGACCCCACCCCACCGGTGTAGGGAAAATTTATTTCTGGGCATTTCAGATCATTTTAGACACTTTGTGAAGAAAAAAATTTTCAATGTATTTTGCCATGGATTTAGAATTCATTGAGGGAGTTCGGAAATGCGGAAAATACAAAATACGGCCACCGGCTATGCAATCTGTGATTGTCTCGTTTTGTGTTAGTGTGCATAGTTGAAATGCTTTGTGATTTCAAAGAATTGATCTTTATGAATCACACAGATGATGATCACTTAGAACCGTTGTTACGTAAATGTACCTTTTGTTTCAAATCTTGTTTTTCTTCATCAATTGAATACAAAATATACATTGATGGCAAATGTATTGCATTGGTCATCCAAAGATTTTAAACTGAAAATTTGATTATTATTGCATGCAGCAAATCATTACATTCAGCAAAATATTAATTAGTTTTGGGACTCCGAAATGAATAAGACTGTTGAATGTGCACATTTATTTTTTCTACATCTGTACAAAGAATTTTAATTCAATCAAATTTTCACTAGGTAATTTAAGTGATTTCAAATGTTGGAAAATAGGGTATGTCGGGTCACGTACTCCTTTTCAAGGCTGTGGGAATCTCCTACCATCCAGATTGTACCTATACGTATTAAATTTCCTTTCACTTATGATGTGATACACTGTGTTCTTATTTTTTCAATTAAAATTTTCACAGTTGTGTCATTTTCTGGTCAGTTGAAAGTCAATGATGCTGAAAATTAAAGGGCCTTAAATGGAATGTCTATTGGCTAAGATTATATCTATTTTCTCATATAAAATGGTCAGTTAAGTAAAATATACTTCATAAACTTTTAATGTTCACCTTAGTTTACATGTAAGTGTGAAAAAATAAGAAATCTTATGAAGATTCTTGTCATTTAGCATTTCAATTTAAATTCAAAACAAAACAAGCACTCAAATATTGGTATGAACACTTTTATTACTTGGCAGTGGAAATTTACAAATAAGTAAAAATTGAAACATGATTTGTTGGCAAATTTTAACAAGCAGTTTGGCAGTGCTTAGCACCTAACTTTGGAGTGGGGGAACCTAAAAACTGGTTCAGCCCCTCCAGACTATGCAATGGTATAACTGCTTAATGCTTTTTGGTAAACACTATACCTGACTGAGGTCCCAAGACCTATTAGAAAAACACCTTGAACCCTTAACTTCAAGGGCCAGGCCCAGACACTATTATTACACAACTGACATTGACCAGCCACCTCAAAAAAGGCACCTGACCTGAAAAATGCACCCCTATAATAGTAATGAGTAAAATTACGGCAAAATGTCACCCATCAAATTAACAGAATGAACAGGTGTAATGATTTTATGTCTAAAATTGCAACAATGTGAAAACAGTAACAACGGTTAACTATGTACAAATCACTAGAGAACAAATGAGACCCCAGTGTGGAGTCAGAAGAATTTTATCAGGCACATTAAAGACTAGACTGAAACACATATTTGCAGAAAAGGATATAATTATGGCACATAAAATGTATTAGGCTGGCAAGGCAATCAGAACTATCCAACTATGCAAAAAGGAGAAATAAGGGTAAAGCCCGGGCACAGATTGGTGACTAGTCTGAGCTGCCACTGGTTTGCACCTGCAAGGGAGGCTGCACCACCATGTCCTGAGAACCCCTGTGCTTCAGCAAGTCTGTGTCTTCCCTGTGGATGATGCCTGCCTCCTCTAAGAACAACTGCTGCATGAAATGTGCTCCAAACTTGGAAATCGAAGCATCCTCCTCATAGTATGGTGAAAATTTCTTATAATGCTCTCCTTGCACAAACACTACATGTGTGGGAATGAAGAAGGTTGGAAGCCCTTCTTTGTAAAGGCATTTGACCACTTTGGCTGCTGCCCAGTTGAGCAACTTAATCTTATCCACCTTCCACTTGGAATCCGTCAGCTTGGAGATAATTGTACTGAAATAGACCTGCACAGCCAGGTTTTGGTCAAAAACTGACCTAGCAAATTACTCTATGTCCTGCTGAAAGTGCAGCTTTGTACACCAATTATGCAACAAATGTCTGGTTAATAAGGTGAAGATGTGTACCAAGTGGGAAACATCTAAGAGGCCACCAATGATGAGGCTGGCCACATAAATGAGGTGGCTACCAGGAAACATAAACACATCCACGTATGGATCTTCTTTATGAAACTGAGCCACATCCTTGTTGGCAAACATCAACACTTTGGTGGCTGGCCAGCCAGGATTCTGCCAGTAAAGTTCAAAACTAAGCTGCTCTCAAACCGTTATAATTGTTCTGGCTGAAATCAAAATGAGAACATTTCAACTGCATTTAAAACTAGAAATACAACATTACAATCTGTATACAAGTAGACAATAGACCTCCTATTGTTGCGCTGATACCAAGGATGCAGCCTTTAAATGAAGTTTGAGGTTATCCTCCAGGTATGAGCGATAACAGTCACTCGACCAATCACCCATTAGCTTGATAAGATCTGCCAGCAGCTGTCTATTAAAACAATGAGTTGCACCTCCTCGGCAAAGAGAGTGCATACTAAACTTTGCAGCATCATACCCCATGGCCATTAGCCATTTACGGAGGTAGTACTGCAAGACGGGATAGGTAAGTGTCCACAGTCGCATTACACTCTTAAGACCATGCACGCACATGTAGTACATGAAGGCTGGATTCTGGCCCTTGTTAGGGGTAATCAAGAACAGCTGAGTAAGTGCTTGGATTGGGCAAATGCCCAAGTCATTTGGCACCAATGGAGATGGAAAAGTTGTCACCAATTGGCACACCTTTGACCACCTAATGTTGACTAACACCAAGTTTTTGTGGAACATAAAGTCACTGCATTTGAACTGTTTCCTGGGATCAAAGGTGGTGGCCACATCTGGGATCAAATTACTCTTGCACAACAAGAGGAAGAACCCCACAAGCAGTGTGGCCCAAGCTGCTACCTGCACTGACTTAGTCAAATCCACCTGACAAATCAATCTCTGTAGGATCTGAATGGTAATTGGTGCTGCTCATCTGGGGAACACCTTGAGTGACCTCTGAATACCCCATAAAGTGTACTTCAAAAAGATGTTGCTGTTGTCCAAAGGAGGATGAGCCACCAGCTGGGCGAAACACAATAGACTGCTACAGTAATTTTTGATCGTAGAGAATCTCTTGCCTTGAACAAACAAATGTGTCATGAATAAACACACTGTTGTAATGTTCAATGGCAGTGCTGGCAGCTTGAACTTTTGAGTGAACTTGATGAATTCTGAGGCATGCAACTTGACATTGGACCACATACCTTGCTCCAGCCTGTTGGTGATGAGAGAGTGGCACTGAGCATTAAGATCACTCCATTGTGAAGCTAGAAATAAAAGAAAAAGAAGCATTGCCAGTCACATGTGAACAAGAAGAGGTGGTCCTGCACTAACTGGTAGACAAACCCCTTGCCCTCAGTGAGGTGCAAAAATTTACAGCACACATCACCCCCAAATACCAGCACAACAACAGATCTGGAAGCAAGTTCTGCTTGACCAGTATGTATCAAGCCCTATCTCAATATTTTGCTGTGCTGAAAGGAAGGCCAGCACTCCCTCACACATCTGGTCATGAACATGTCTCTGGAGCAGCCTGAATTAATGGCTGTGACTGTGTTAGTGTTGTCTAACCTAACATAGAATTTGTGGTTCACAGAGTCTGGGAGCCAAACTTTGATGGCCAGCACCAGAGTTATTAGTTCCAGATGTGCAATAGGGTGCTGCTCCATATGCAGAAATAAAAGGAAAGTGCATGTGAAAAAACTGCTTCTGGCACACTGCTCCCCCACAATCAATGTAGCATCGGTATCCATCCATGTGCCAGTCGCAAACCAAGTGTCTCTGTAAATTGAGAAGGTGCCATTAACCACTGGCATCACCTTGTCCCACCATTGCAGATCCCTTTGAATCTCCTCAGATATCAGAAAGGAACCTACAGAGGGGGAACCCTGCAAGTCTTGCAACAAACATGCAATGAACACCCTCCCTGCACAAATTACCTGAGACATGAATTGAAATTTACCAATGATGGACTCTAGCTGGTGCCTGGAACAGACAGGTTTATGTAACCAAATGGCTATCAACTGCCTGATTTCTTCCACCCTGTCATCATCGATTGAGATGGTCATGTTCAATGTATTGAACCTGATGCCCAGCACTACCATGATATGAGATGGCAGGCAAGCTTTGTGAACTGATTCCTCAATGTTCAAATCATGGAAAATATGACCTAGTGACTCAAAATCTCTCCACGCTTCCTGTCCCTGGGCTACCCCAATGAAATTGTCTAAGTAATTGGTACTTAAGGCCCTGTGCACTGATGCACCCAAGAGACTGCAGTTGTGACCCGCTGACAAATAAAGGCTGCTGAAGTGAGCCCCATGCTTAGCACCATGTCGAAAAATAATTGATCGAACCACTCAAAGCCCAGTAGGGGCCAGTCTGCTGGGCACATGAAAATTTGTCAATACATGTGACACATGTCTCTCTTGTACATCAACATACCTGGGCCCACAGCCTAACCATGTCTTGAAAAGTATCCACTGAAGGATATGCTAGCTTAATGGGCTGGTCCAAATAGCTAGACTTATCAATACCTTCATTGACAGCCCCTCCCAGCAGAAAGCTCAGGTCCAGAATGACCTGGCACTCATCGGAATCACACTTTGGAACTGTATTTAAAGGAGACACCACCCACAATGAAGGGAAGGGATTGCAGTCAAAAGGTCCTAACAGAGTGCTATACTTGGCTTCTTGAATGAGGTATTCAGCCACTGCATGAGGGTAACACAAAGCACCACCATGATTAAGGCAGTGCTCTTGCACCAGTTCTACTCTTTGATCACGGCTTATGGGCCAACCATACTGAAGAAATTTGACTACCTGACTGTCATGATAACCATTTAACAACACTTGCAACAGCTCTATATTCCACTTGGAGAAAAGTGGGATGCACACACATTGGAAATTATGTTGGCCAGAAGCCCTCACTCTGCTTACCATCAGCACTCTGTTGATATCGGATTCAAGATTGGCAGCCAGTAGATTTGGCTGCCCAGCAGCCTGCCCCATTTCCAGGGCTACTTGCATGTCAGAGTCAGAGTCCTCACACACCCTGTCCCCTACCTGATAGTCACAGATGATATCATTGAAATTAGATGAAATAGTAAATGAAAGGATGAACTGAACCATGGAAATTGGCTCAGTGCTTCCCACTGGCCACTCCACATCTGTGACTTCCCAGGGGGAAGGGTGATAGGAAAGACACTCCTCATCCCCTAAATAACCTTCATCCTCAGAAAATGAATCCACATGTAGTCAGGCCGAGTGTAGCGGGCACTCGGCTGACTTCTCTCTATGGAACTCTTTCTTCTTTTTCTTTAACAATCAAGCTGCGCATACATGGTGCAAAATACAGGGCTTATCCCCCAACATACCTGTGTGTGCATTATTTTTTAAGGGGATGTTACACGCACCTGACTGGAAGGCCTTACAAAATAGAACCTTGTCAGACCCTGACTTAATGGAACTGGTAGAGGTGGAGTTTCCCACATTGCTTTGCTCTGCCTGGGGTCTTAGTGGATCCCCCATTATGAGCATTTCCAACAATCTGAAATCTGATTTCCAGGAGGACCCTTGCTTCTCAATACTCTGCAAGATATCTGTGTATAGCTGCCTAATTTTTGCTATTGGCACCCCTCTAACTTTCCAATAAGCCAGTTGTTTGAGCAATTTTAAGTGACCTACTGTCTCTGACACAGAAAAAGCAGCCAAAATAATGGACAACTCCCCTGCCACCAACTGTTTGAAGGAGATATCCACAAACTTGGGCAAGATTGGC
>JBCAUI010351850.1:0-14942 GCA_038406195.1 Haplosyllis anthogorgicola | reverse complement strand
TAATTTGTTCTAAGAGAGAATTAGGCTAATTGATTAACCTAATCCTAGACAACAAATTGAAAAGAGCAGAGATCCTTCCATCACAAGGTGATTGCCAAAAGGACATACTGTACATAGGTGTTCGATGTTTCTTTCTCAGGCATAAGGGTACAGCATCTTATGGCCATAATGATAATTGTATATTTCATAATCTGATGTGGCCGCCTATCTAGTATGCTATGGGACTTTTTACTTACGGAAAAATTGACTGGGAACGGTGTGTGGAATAGGCCACTGGAATCGGGGAGTGATTTTGTCCCCCGTTATGGTTATGGATATCAGATTTATACAGAGCCTCTCCACAGATTTGACCCCGTATTTTCCAGAAACACTTTACAATGTTTACTTGTGCAAGGCCATTCATGTTGTCATTCCTTTATGAGGAGGAGCCACCTCCTCCCAGATCAAGTCCCTGGGGACCATTCAGGTGGTATGGCAGCTACATCTACATTCCTGTTTCAGCGCGTTGAGAGATCCTTTGTACTAACAGGTCTAGTGAAGGGGGTCATAACAATGGCACGTTGCTTCTTGAGTTTCGCTGGGCTTTAACTTAATTGTGAGTTCATGGAATCGCAAGGGTCTTACCTCCGCAAGGTATTACTTCTTCTCAGTGTTGATATATTACTCTACGCTTTACCGTGCATTTAATCATGAGTAAGATAGAACAAGAGTGTCCAGCAATATTTACCATTGAACGTGAACGTCCTTTTATTGATCCTTCCTTAGAGTTATGTTACAGTTGCACAAAATGATCAGAGTCCTGATTCCAATAAGTTACACAAGTTCAATCAGTGTTGCAAGTTCATAAATATCCTAAGTTCATAAAATACAATCAAATGTCATAAACACGATACGTAGGTTGAGTATTCAAGGTGTAGGTAGTGAAGTAGGTAAACTTAACGCTTGACAATAGATTACATTAGCTTTTATATTGGAATTAACAAGGATTGGTTGGCGCGAGAGCATCTCAGGCCAGCCGACCAAATTTCAAACCTGTCGGACCGACACAATTTCTGCCGGACAAACTAGAGTCAGAACTAAATTAAAATTTTCTATGCACAGACAGAAAAAAAACAAAACATTTAAATTAATACATTTAATTTGTTTTAGTTGTGGGAAAAAATTGAAATTACAAAAAAAGGAGATAAATTCAGAAAAATATTGTTTTCGCTGTCAGATTTTCAGTCGGGCATTTGGTCCGACAATATTTGACATTTGACATTGGTCTAGAAGTTTCCTATGACTATATACACTGAATGAAGCTGTACCCTGTGTTATTCTATGCTATGATGATACAATAAAGATATTATTGCAGGATTCAGAAAAGATAGAGTTGTAGTTTTAGACACTTCAATATTAGAGAACACCCAGTGTATTTGCTATTGAAGGAGCGCGGTCCAAATATTTGTCGCAATATCGAGAATCCCCATTGATGCCCTATGCAGCATGCATAGAGGGCGGCATCGTCTAGAACGAAATTCCCATAGAGTGACAAATCCATTGGGCGGATCCAGGATTTCTCGTTGGAGGGGGCGCCCCGGCGCCTTTGGGTGTTGGAGGGGACACCTTTTAATATTTTCTGCAAAAACCCGATGAAAATGAAAGAATTTTGGGCCGGCGCGCGCTGGCGGCGGCCCCCCTTGGATCCGCCAATGGGTGTTTTGTAACGTAATCTCCGTAGTTAAACCAGTCAGAATCAAGTGTTAATGAGTTGAATTCTACCACCCTTGGGTACAGGAGCTGGCGACTAGGTTTTACTATGTTTTGGCTATGTTGCCAGTTGACAGTGTTGAATTTATATTTATAAAATCAACTTCTGGTGTTGAATGACTGAGAATTTGGAATGTACAAATTATCAACAGCAGACATTCTTTTAGTCCTTTACCCAGTGATGGCATGGGATATGAAGTTAAATAAAGGCACTATTCGACCTGACTCCACAATGATAATGGTAGGTCTTGAGCACCATGCAAGGGTGCTCAAGAGAATTTTGTAGTGAAGATCCCTAAATACCCAGCACACAACGCTTTCAATTCCTGCGTATCTCGCTGAATAGTGCATTAATCTGAAAAAAAAGCATCACAATACGAACAAAGTGTTATCCTGATATTTTTAAACTGGAGGATGTCAGTTATTTGAAGGTTTTACAGTACACCTCGCTTAACTCGTACACGGATAACTCATTTTTCAGCTTAACTCGAACCTTTTCGAATATCCCTTTAGCACATTTCTGTTTAACTTTGACTCGATAAGTCTAACTTCAGCTTATCTCGAGCTGAGTTTCCCTTGAGGTTCAAGTTAAGTGGGATGCACTGTATATGTTTTGGCCGAGTGGCTTTGCTTTTTGAGTCTGGCTCCACAGTGGTAATCGAATTTTTTCCAAATTAAATTTCGCAAAATTAATTAGGCAAAAAACTTAGGCGAATTAGCCTAATTTACCTAATTAGGCAAGAAAATTAGGTGAATTAGGCAAATTTTTCTAATTAGGCTAGGAAAACCTTGATTAGCAGGTCTTAAGCACCATGCAAGGGTTCAGAACTTTGTAGTGGAGATCCCTAAATACCCAGCGGACAACGCTTTCTAGTCCATATTTCGTGAAATAATGCATCAGTCTAGATATGAAAGTGTAGAATGTCATCACGATACAACAATGTTTAAAAAAAATTTAAAAAGTAACGAAGTTACCATTTGTATGGAAGAACTCCTAATGCAAAAAAAAATCATTGGAATAAGACCAACAATCCTTTACACACAACTATTTATGTAATGGGTAGCAGTTGTTAGCCCTCGTGGCATATGCGCTTTTTCCGTTCTTATTGGTCAAGATCAATCAATTCACTTTTTTGTCACACAATATGTTGTAAGTGTGTTGTCATTCGCATATCTGCGTATGTTTTCAAGATGCATGCAGATACCAAAATATTCCAGTATGAAGGCCACATAACTCAAAATAGTTATCCGTCCGGATCAATCAGTCGGAAAGGCGAAAAAGAATGTGCAAGGAACGAAAGCAAACACGGAATACATGTCTATTACAATGACAAGTGTGTCTTCTTTGACACATACATACTACTACTTACTTATAATGATGTTCAGAAAATGAAACTTTAGGGCTGAAAACAAAGGTATCCATGGATGCGATATAATTCGATCTGAAAATACAAATATATATAAAGGAATAATATGATTCATGTGAATTGGTTTTGAGTAGGAAACCCACAAGGGAGTGAACCAGCTAAAAAAAATTGAGCACTTGTAGCGCCACTGATCACCCCTGTTTTAGACTTCGTGTGTCTGTCCCCATGGATTTTAAATCCAGGGTGGATCTCTCACCTACACTCTTACTAGCTTGCTTGTGTGCAGTGATCCCGAGGGTCACATCTGGTGTGACACCTGCCTTTTCCACCAATAGAGGTGGACACTGTACACATGTATACAGCATGGCTGGCTGAGCTCTTCTTACATGCATCAGCTAGGACATAAACTCCCGATGCAGTGGTGAGCTGCTCAATGAGGCGTGACTAAGTCAAATGCGCTAATCAACTGAGCTATTCCTCCCGTCACCTCCTAGAATTTTTATCAATCATCTTGCCTCTTAGATAGTGGTTCTCCATTATATGCACTTGTTAATTTGGAGTTCATGACATTTACACCAAGTTTTGTTTGTTTACATTTTCTTTCCTCTTAGTTGACATGAACCCTCATTCAGTTTCTACAATAGCTGACTGCAATCTTGCTGTGTTATGTGTGTGAAATCTGATAATAAGATAGAAATATAAGGTCAAGTTTGAGTCAGTCAGTCATGCATTAAGCGGAAATTAGAACTAAGACTATCTAATCAGCTAATGCTGAGTTAATAGTTGAGAGGCGCTTAACTTTTGAGGTTGTCAGGTTGGCCGAGCGGTCTAACGCGTCACTCCAGTAGCCGAAAGGTCGCTGGTTTGAGACTCACTGCTGCTGTAAAAATACCTGATGGTGACAGTGGGACATGTCATTGCAAAACTAGTCCCAACATACCAAAGTTGTAAAAAATGGTACCAGCGAATGTTGACAGGACAAGCTCGAGTGCACCAGGGGGATCTGGGGCGCTGGGGGTCCTGCCCCTGTCTCAAGGTGATGGTTCACACCAAGGTTGGGTGAAATGACTGCTGGGAAGTTAAAGATTGCAAACCGCAATTGATGTCTGAACTGACGATAACTGCGGTATATCAAGTACAAATAACTTAACTTTTGGTAGTAATTTCATGATCTGAAAATGTTGGAGAAGAAAGGATATCGCCATTTCCGTCATGGTTGACAGTACCTGTTGCATTGATTCGCGTACCAATCATTCGTGTGATCACAGTTCTTTTCTTTTCTTCCATGTCTGAAATCAAGTTAAATTTATTTAGTTAAAATTATCATTTTGAAACAATAACACACCAAAAGCACAACGTGGAACTCTTTTGTTCTCCCTTTTGTTCTGTACGCTTTCGAATTGATAGGAATTTCCTGACATGAATGGTGAGGCTGTGTTTTACATTACAGGTCAGCCGTGGTATTTTTCCATCTTAATTCTTTGAACCCACATTTCTTCGTTATTTCAAGCTAATAATACTGAAAACCAAAATCAAAATTATGGAATTGAATTGAGCTATGTTTTGTTTATGTCAAATAAGTTAATCATGAAATTGCTAAATTTATGTGATGTAAAAAAGATGGCGGAACATAATGACGTCATAAGATACAACGTTACAACATGACGCTAGAATCGGTGTTTTGACATTCTCACATTAGAAAGACAATAAGAAATTATCATTTGAATTTTAAGTGTAGAAAACTGAATAAACACTAACCTTGATGGGCTGTACATTGTCTTATTTGTTCTCAGAAATTCAAAATCCAGTTTTTCAAATCCTTCCACTGGATACACATCTGCGTTCATTATCATGACCACGTGACCTTCCAGATGCTCATCCATATTTGGAACAAACATCATCTTATCACTATTATTTAGTTGTTGTTTTTAGATGTAGGGAATTAATAATGGATCCTGATAAAATATGTAAACATTTCTCACATATGGATGGTTTAATGTGTGGATACTGTCCATTAATTCCATTCTAGATTCTCTCTGCTCATAAGTGACGTTTTTTTGTGGTGTCTGGTGATATTCTTTGAGTGCAAAAAGGGTACCAGTTGAAGAATGTCCAGTTTGTTTCTGTCAATCTGTAATGATAATATACTTAAAGTTGAGTACCGGGTTAAGAGGTTATTCCATTTTTTAGGGATGACCTTGAGGATGACCTTAGGTGATGACCTTAAGTTACTCATGGTAGTCAGGTTGGTCTAGCGGTCCAACCAGGGACGTGATACACCAAGTAATACTTCCCATTGCCAATTTTTTAATCTGGCTTAATCGTGGAAATATGAGCAAAAGTAGAAAATCGCTTGCATGCATTCGGATCCAAAGGAGTTAAAGATTAGGATGGTTTCCAGGGACCTCCCGACGCAGTGGTGAGCTGTTCAGTGAGTCTTCTTAGGGGACAAAATAGAATAATCCAGTTTATTCCGGATTTATTTTCCTATTCGTTATTTGCCAGATCTGACAGATTTGGTAAGTCAGGCTATTTTGCTAATTTTAGTGCAAGTTTTAAAAAATACACCATGTATTGTTTATTGTGTATGGTAGATATGATATATAATTTAATTGCAACTAAAAGCAGCACACAATCTCCTTTGTATCAATTATAAAATCTATCAAATTTGACAGATCTCTCAGATCTGACAAAAACATAATTAGGAAAAACCTCAATCATCTATTGCAATTCAAATTGTATGTTAGGAAATTCGTCATTTTTGGTATTACCAGTAAAGAGTGTGATAATATGTTGGACTTCCCATAGTAAGTTTATGGACAAAAGTTCATCGGTTAAATAATTGATGGGGGCAGCACCTGACGGGCCTTAAATCCACTGTGCATTTGTATTCTGATGCAAACATAATCTTTATAACGTGAGAACAAGTTCCGTTATCCCTCATCCGTCGAGAGAAAAATAAACCATGAAATTACTATCATATTTATCGACTACTGTAACAATTGAATTTCATGCTGGGATACTGAGGCGAATAATATCTGATGATAGAACTCTATTGACATAACTGTGTAACTTACTTCAAGAGCAGCATTCTCTTCTTTACTGTTTCTTTGGTAACCATCTTCATGGTGACTCATTTTCTTATCATCATGTATAATTTCAAGCTCAAAGATTTTTAAAGGCTTTTTGCTTCTTTGGTTATTGTCAACATCTTTGTACGCATTTCTCAAGCAAACCATTTCCATGGTTACTGTCATTTCTTTCAACCGTGTTACCATAGTTACCATTGTATCCAAGGTAAATACAAATCATGAGCACCAAAACGCATTTTTCTTTCATTTCAAAGCATAAAGATTCCATCTTATAAATATATGCTTCACTATAAAAATGAACAAAATAGCATAATGTTTCAGACTTATCGTAACTTTTGAAATGATGAATATGAATACACTAACATAAACTGGCGTCTTGTGACAAAATGATATTAGTGTTATACATCTACAGTTAAACGGACGGCAAACAGTTCTCGTTGTGTGGTGATGTTTGCTATCAGGCTAGTGTCAGGTAGGAAATTCCTGTTCATTTACAAGAAAAAATTAATTAAACTTCAATTTCAATTAATTAGAACTGTCTAAAAGCATAGATAACCATGTTAGATATGTGAGCCTGTGTCATACACATGGATAGGTTTTATTACATTCTGTGAATTTTGATAAATCAGGTTGATGCCCGTGAGAGGAGCCCAGCCAACCATGTCGTATACAGTGTACACCTCCATTGGTGGAAAAGGCAGGTGCCGCACCAGATGTGACCTTTGTGATGGCCACATGGAAGCAAGCAAGTAAAAGTGCAGGCAAGAGATCCACCCTGGATTTAAAACCCATGGGGAAGGTCACACGAAGTCCAAAACAGGGGTAATCAGTGACCCCACAAATCGACCCTG
Organism: Haplosyllis anthogorgicola; assembly: GCA_038406195.1. Taxonomy (NCBI): domain Eukaryota; kingdom Metazoa; phylum Annelida; class Polychaeta; order Phyllodocida; family Syllidae; genus Haplosyllis; species Haplosyllis anthogorgicola. The sequence continues at coordinate 7,883 of JBCAUI010351850.1, read as the reverse complement.
GTCCAACAAAAACTTTAACGAAAAAAAGTCTTGGAACTTTTGGTTGAAGGTTACTCCGTGTTCTAAAAAGCACATCTGGTCTCACTGGATGTACATTTTGAACTAAAAAGATGGTTAAAACAACGTTACGCACACAATGAATGATGTGTGTGCGTGTTTTGGTCACAAATATTTGTGTAGCAGATTTCAATTTTTTGTTTTCCGCCCGACGATAAGTGACGATAAGTTGTGGAAAAGGCTTTGAAGAACTGGGCGGATAACTTTTTTGAGTACTGTGGCTTTCATGATGAGATATGTTGGTATCTCTACACATCTTAAAAATGTGTACTACCATACAAATAATAAAATATTAAAATCAATTCTCTCACACAATGAAAATCTTGTGCCATGGAAAAAAGGCAATGTCCAATCCTAATATATTGTCGCTTATCATCGGAAAACAGAAAAATTGAGATCTGCTACACAACTAATGGCCATTTTCATGAGGATTCTTGGTAATGTTATGTTCGCTTATCTTTGCGCATCTTTAATTCCGACCTGTCAGCCTGAGATAGATAACAGCATTTAATAATCACATATTTTTATTCTGACACTGTTAGCAGGCTAAATGCTTCATACTTTTTAATATTTGTACTTTTCTGGACTACTACAAAATTCATGCTTGCAACATATGCTACGTAATCTTACATCAAATTTCAGCTCGTTTTCATAAACTTAATGCCCATCCTTTAATGCAACAACAAGCGTTAAGCGTTGGTTTGTTACCTTACCTTACCTTACCTTACATTACCTTACCAGCGCTATGTAATAAACCATGATACATTTGTTGCGCTAAAGGATGGACGTTAAGTTTATGAAAACGAACTGTTATCTAGTGTGGAGCCTTTGTTAGCTTTCGTGTCATATGCGCTTTTTTCCGTTCTTATTGGTCAAAATCAAGCAGTTCACACCAAATTTTATTCATGCAAGAGCGATGTTGTTAGTGTGTTGTCATTTGCGTATTTGTGTATGTATTCAAGATGCGTGCAGATACCAAAATATTCCAGCGTGAAGGCCACAGTACTCAAAATAGTTATCCTCCTTGATCAATCAGACTTTACACAGCAGAAAAAAACGTACAATGAGGAAAGCAAATATAGGCTAAATAAATAGAGAACACCCAATGTATTTGTTTTTGAAGGAGCGCGGTCCTAATAGACATGTAGCCTGTGTTTGTTTTCATCAGTTTTCCGTTCTTTTCCGCTTTTTTCTGCCGTGGATAATGGCTGATTGATTTGAGTGGATAACTATTTTGAGTACTGCAGCATTCATGCTGGAATATTTTGGTATCTTGGCGGATAAGAACGGAAAAGAGCGGAAAAGCAATGAAAACATGCAAAGGCTACATGTCTATCAGCTGTCGCATATTGAATAGTTATTTTATGATCTGTACTATGTTTTTGGATCATTTAAGTAGAATGTTTTAAACTGCGAAAACAGAACTGCAGAAAGTAATGTGAAATTCAATCATTTTGATTTACATTATTTATTTCTCACTTTGAGAAAACCCGTATAATGTTTAGTTTATGTGCTAATATTTTCATCCAATTTTACCAAATTCAATGAATCATAACCCACCACGGATTTGTGTCATGTAGCGTTCGGTAAATTTTCAGCGAAAATACAAGTAAACAGTAGGGAACAAAGTGTAGCTTGTGTTTATTGCCCGTCAGGTGCTGCCACAATTGTCTGGGCGACACAAAATTCCTATGCTTTACCAACCATTGCAGTTAAGCACACCATCACATAGATCTAATTTCAGCTATAAAATCTCGGTTTTATAGCTCACACTTTGTGCCCTACTGTTCGGGGATGGCGCAATCTCCCCTGTCCCCTGTCTGTCCCATGTTTTTAGATCACCATTCCCTGGTTCTGGATTGACCCCTATTGTGTGTTGTACCCTGGTCATGCATTGATTCCCAGCACTGTGTTTATATTTTGGTTTAGTGTCAGTTCATTGAGGTCAGTTAATCACTGACAGTAGGTGCCAGCATTTCCTAAGGGTAGAACTGTAAATAGAAGGCAGTATCAATATGGTAAATATTAGGAACAACAAAGTGAATGCGACAAGCTATCGTTAGAGGTTACTATGTCACAGGTAGTTGTGTCTGCTTGGATACCTGTACGGAAATGATGCAGTGACTTAGTAAGTCGCAATCTCACCGGACCTATCTGTAAAATACAAGTCTCACGTAGATGTACATTGGGGACCATGTAGGATGTGAAGCTGTCCCTGATTTCATCACTATGAAGTAATGATTCACTTGGCAATAACTCATACTGAGGTTGGATGAGTTCCCAGTTGAGAAGTCAAATCATTTGGCGACGTTCTATACGTTTTTGTGTGATAGGTTTATGGCTGTTAGCAAAGCATATTTGGCTGTGTGTTAGTGGCTAGACCTGTTTTGAGACAAACTGACCACCGATCCGTAGCCTTCTATGTAAAACGCATCTGAAGGGCAATGCGCCCGACGTTCGTAGTATTATTTCAAGTCTGATAACTTCAACTTTCTAATGCATCAAATTGGATATTCAATTGAACAGTCAAGACGAAATGTTTCAGATGCAGATATTTATTTAGCTATTCTACCATTTGTTTACTTTACAAACAAAGTTAGTAAAAATAACACTATGCAAAAATAAATTCAATGAACTGTGGCAGCTCTATTCATCCGTTGTCATATTCAGTTTGTGAAAGCCCTCGGAAATCCTGAAAAAGTAAATACGTACAAATTTATGCACATTATCCACGTCCGTCTGTTTTTGTCATTACAAATGAACTAAGTCGTTTCGTTTTAATGAACAACAGGTTTTATTGCATGTGATTTATTTTGAGAGATATCTCTCAACTTATCTTACCGTCATATTTAACTTTATTTGTGGGTACATTTTATAAACATACAGACCAGAAAAACGTTTCCGCATTTTAAAGTGACAGAAAATATTATCAATAAAATACTTAGATTTCTGTTTTGTCTCTAGTGCAAGTTAATAACATAAATAACATAAACCAAATTTACGTTACTAATTCGTCCTACATATTTTCAAAGTCAAATTAGTTGAAGAAAGCAACACTGAATTTCTACTAGTAGAATATTTGCAAATCATTTCATAAAACCTCAAATGCAGAAAGGTGCAGCTTGAAAATTGAAGTTTTCCCAGCATTCTCACAAAGGCAGAAAAAATAACTTGATTTCATTTTGCGACTGTTGGAATCCCAAGATACAACAGGGGAGGATGAAATTCCTATCACCTATGCAAACAATATAAGTTCAAATGCAGAGTGTTGAATTCTCCTTTGTTCAGAATGCATCTAAATATATAGGAATTTGGTCAACGAAAACACAGGTCTGTTATTTTAAATAGTGGTATTCACAGTATTGCGATGGTACACTTACAATTGACTGGCAAGAGAGAAAAGATGATGAATCTACTTCTTGGAGGCGACAGCTGCCCCGCCCCCTCCTGCGGCCCCAGCCCCAGCCCCGGCCCCGTACAGACGGGTCAGCAGGGCGGGCATTGAGGCTCCGATTGGTACGTTTCCGTAGCCGAGTCCACCGGCGCCGAAAGCGGGAACTCCACCAAGAGCCGGGTAGGCTCCACCGGTCACCATCGTTGGTGCAGCCGCTCCTGCTACTACGGGTGTGGTTCTGTACTGGACGCCATAGCTGAAAAGTATCGTCATCATAGTTGAAAAGTATCAGAATAAAAAATATACATTGAGTTTGTGTCCCGTCTGGGGCTAAATCGGAATCCTAAATCCTCCTCGCCTGAGAAAGAAAGCCCCACTAGCTTCCTATTGGATAGTGCAACATGTCATCACGATGATCACCTAGTGATGAAAGCATGATTCTATTCAAAACGCAATATATGTATTGCAATATTTATTTTAAGAACAATATAAATATGACTTTCACACACAGTAAATATACTACCATCACAAACTTTAGCGGATGAGATTTTATCGTGATAAGTTGCAATTTCACATTATACAGTCTGGGATCTTCTTCTTTTACATGGTCAATTAAACTGGTTAAGGAAGTTAAGACAAAGAAAGTATACTGTTATTTGTAAAATACCAGAATATGGTCGATTACCAATTGTAGGTTTATTACTATATTTAACCCTTCCAATTCACTGGTCATAGTCATGTCCTATAAATAATATGAATATGTTTCTACATCTCTTATGTACTTTGCAACAAGCAATATGTCGCATGTATTTCTGACAACTAAATACCTTCAGATAGTCACTCAAGTTTTAGCATATTTGTTATATGTATTATTATATTATTATATTCAAGTTTTCAAACTTTGATTAAACCTTGTCACGATTAGTTCATATGAAAGTACATACCATAAAAGGGATAGGGGTATCAATTATTTCATAGTTTGGAAACGTTGATAAAACTAATGTTAACTATGGTCTTACCTTGGTACGTATCCAGTGTACCCTGTCGTGTAGCCCGGAGCGTATGAGGACACAGCAAATCCTTGTGTTGGAGCCAGTCCAACACCCCCGTACCCTGTGAATCCTCCCATTCCTACTCCGCCGAGTCCTGCATACCCTACATAGGGTAGTCCAGCACCGTAGCCGCCTAGGGTGTAACCCTGGAGTTTTGTGGAGATATAAAGTCAATGAGTGCAACATAAATATTCCAGAAAGTAAACATTTTCCAACCAACAGTCCATTAAATAAAATAATTGGAGTTATTGTTTCTGTTTTATTGTGTCAGAATTTTACAAAATAACGACATTGTTTAAAATTGTTTTGGGTGCCCACACCAAACTGCAACTTCTAATCACTCACTTACTGACTGCAAATACATACTAGCCGTATTGCCCCGTATTGACTGATACTATTTTTAAAACATTACCAGTGCTGAGTACTTGAAGCTGTAAGCTAGGAGTTACAGTCGCTGTTTGTTAGACTAAATATCAGTACGCAAAAATCATATTAGAAATTTAACACGATACATTGTAGGAGCTCCTTTATATTCCCTTATGTACCCAATTGATACGATTTCTGTGTAATGACTTTGTAATGCCTAATTCGAATAGTGGTAAAAGTTTAAGTTAACTTACCAATTGAGCTTGTGCGTATGCAACAAGCAAGGAGACGAGGACACACACAATTGCACACTTCATTTTGACTAAATATCTGCAGATACAATACTCAGTTCACTGCGGCTACTTCTGACAGGGTTGGGATTAGAACCAAACCTTTTATAACACACAGGTGGGTTGAAAAGGGGGTGGGGTTCAAAGCGGCAGTAAAAGAGCACACATGCAAAAATAATTGTTTCTTGATTCACGGCCGAATTTCGTTAAGTTCCATAATTGTTTGTTTTGATAATTATTCTATCACTTTATACACTAAATCCAGTGGTTATTTCATCCGCGCGAAAGGTATGAAGAAGAAACAACCTTACATAACTGCCTTACAATCAGCAACAAGGAAAACATTTGCAGGAACTCGTCTGCGTACTCCTGACTTAATTAAAGGTACTTCGTGGAACGGTCCCGAAAAACAAACATCTTCTTTTGCTTGGCCTAAAAGTGCAAGTTGATTCTGGATGAGTCTTTTGATGTTCACTTCAATTCTGCATCGTGAAATATTGTGACCGGCTCCTTTGTTGAAGTAACTTGTATCTCGGTTCAGTCCATTGTTCTTTCATGTTTTATTTTATAAAGAACTGACCATGTTCGCCCCTTATAAGTGTTGTCAGCGTAAAATTGTGTGTTTATTCAGGGATACTGACAGTTGCATCAAAGGATTTTCAAGGGCAAACCCCTAAAAGATAAATAAATATCAAAACATGTCAAACCCATATCAAAGACTCTTGTATCTCCCACTGGTTATCACTGACATAAAGTGCAAATATTTAAAATTTAATTGAGACACATGAAATCTTATACATTATATCATGCGTGGCTTTTGACACTTCACAATAAGTGTCTGTTTTATTGGCTTCTTTGATGTGCCCCATCAAAGGAAAATTGCGATATTACAAAGTTAGTGAGAAAGTATGGTTAACATTTATGGTTGACCTTTTTGTACATGTCAATGAGGGTTTTTCTTATTTCAATCTCTACCAAATCTACCAAATCTACCTAACTTTCCAGACACATGAACTGTCTGATTTTTAACTGATTTTTGTCTCAAGACGTTTTTCAGTTAAGGTTAATACCAATTTCAGTCCAATGATGGAATATTGATGATGGAATAAGACTAAATTCAGTCCTTGTGTCAAAAAATGACCCAAAAGCTTACATTTAAATTGATTGCAGTTCAAACACAAAAGGTTAACAACAGAGAAGGTCAATTAATATGTCTGGAAAATTTGGTAAATTAGGTAAATTTGGTAGATTAGCTAAACGAAATTAATAGGAAAAACCTAGAATAAAATGGTTAAACTAACATGTTCTCTGCGCTTTTAAAGCGAACAGCTTTGAAGGATAAAACTAACGAAACATTTAAAGGTATACATATGTCCGTTAGAATAAAATGTATTAAAAATAAGCGATTCTTGGCGTTTCAGGACCAGCAATACGAATGATTGCAAAATCACTGTTAAGAAACAAGGAGTATTTCAACAGTATAAAGTATAAAATGTAAAAGAAAAAGTACTTTATCATACTATTTGACACAAACAAAATATAGTAACAGTAAATTATTCAATTTTGTTTCCAATTTCCAGCATTATTAACTTGAAATGACAAAGAAACTATGGTTGAAAGTAATAATATGGAAACGTGCTCAGTCTGACTGTAATGGGTTTACCGAGATTTTTACACAGTGTGGACAATCCAGTTAGTAATGTGTAATATGTTAATAGAAATTTTCCATGTATTTCCATGTATCTTATCACGTTTCCTATTTGCTAATTGTGCACATTTTGAATGATGAGATAATAGAGGGATAAAGTGTTGTCTTTTCAACACAATATACTTCTTTTAGTGTATGGATAACATACAGAAATCTTACATTTGCTACAAATAACAGGCAATTGAACGTTTTGTGAAAAGATTGTGAATAAAAAAACGACCAAAGGATACAATTCCCATCACTTTTGGAACAATAACACATGAAAAGCACAGCATGGAATTCATTTGTTCTCTCTTTTGTTCAGTACGTTTCAAAATTGATAGAAATTTCAGGAGCTGTTATTCATGTGAATGTGTGTGTGCCCATGTGACGGGTAGTAAACCGCGTGATCAAATAGAAAAATAACTTGAAACTTTTTGTTCGTTTGTGCAGTTCTCCTTTTGTCAGATTTAGTTGCGCAAGCCTAAAAACGCAACAATATGAACTGAATTTTACGCATTTATAAAAGTGAATTGAAACCCACGCAGGATTTAGATGAGTAGTACACCAAACTGTGGCATAAACTAGTGACAAAGGGAATTGAGTATATTAAGATTCAACTAAGAATAGATTCTGAGTAATCAGAGAATGAAGGGAGACCATTAACATTGGTCTCTATGGAGTTTCAATTTTTAATTTTCAAGTTTAATTTGCTTCTCACAACATTGGGCAAATTTAAAAAAAAGTTATTGAGTAAATAGGGACTAGTCTAAACTTGTTTTTGATCAACTTGAAAATACCAGAAAATAAATAAGTATGAGTAGTTAACAGACCAAAAGTTCTCTTGAAATTTGCACCTACAAAGTACATCTGACCTTATTTTCAACAAAAGGGATATACCCCTATTATTGCATCATGAATTGATTGGTGAGCCCTCCCCCCCAAGAGGATACGGCACATTCAACTGTGTAGTAATTCGTAACCAATTTAGGCTTGACTCGACTAAAGCAAAATAGGTTTTGTTGCTTCTAGCTGCA
>JBCAUI010351739.1:0-14942 GCA_038406195.1 Haplosyllis anthogorgicola | reverse complement strand
TGGCTTTACACCAGAGTGGGCTATAGCCTGTCAGTTTGTTTGTATAATTTCTCTAATCAAGGCCTTAGCACCTAAAGCAAACCAATGTCAACTTGTAGCAGCACTAGTGTTAATTAAGTGATGGACGGGACTCCAGTTGATGCACCTACTGAGGCCCACCCAGCTGGCAATGCTGAGGATGCCACCGGCCAGCCTGTTATAGACAACCCCAAGGAATGGGTTGTCAACCCCATGGTTGAAGGTGGGGATGCTGAAGTGGATAGGGCTGCCTGCCCTGCCTGTGAGGCAGGGGTTGGCAGGGCACCATTCCCACAGCCACCACAACCCTGCCGGGACCACTGACAATATGCAATACACATGGTGGTTCAGGAGAGGGATAGACATGGCAATGTGATTGAACCCTCCCTGCACCTCTTTACTGATCGAGTGCTACTTGATTTACTCTGGATCCATGCCGTGGGATTGACCAAAGTTATCACCCTGGAGACTACACCTGACCAGTGTATGATGTTCTTCAGGCAGAGGGTATGGAACGAGGGCCTCCTTCATGAGAATACAGTCCCATTGGCCACCCTCCTTTCCCTTGAACTGAAGGACTGGATAGACCACACCATGGAGCTGATGGCTGAACCTGTCCTGGTGGGCAGGGTGAGGTGGTTGGTTGCTGACGTCATGGCCAGAGTGGCCGGCCATGGGCAGGCATTGCCCAGGGGACCCCACAGCATCCCTCACTTACCCAAAGGGTTCCTGAGGTGACCCCACCTTCCCCCTGCACCACCAGCCCCTGAGGATGAAGTTGAAGATGCACTGGTGGGTGCCAGACCCCCAGCCCCTGCAGTGGGGCCTGCAGATGAAGACCACCCTGAGTGCCCAGCCTCAGTTGTTGGCCGGGCTGCTCCCTCCCCCAATACCGGGAGGGGTGGCTGGGCCATGGGCAGGAGGAGAGGGAGGCTTCACCACCAGCCCTCACCTGCCTTGGCCTTGGCCTCACCATGACCGAGGGTCTCTGGATGCCCAAGAAGAGGGATATGACTCTGATGCCTCCCAATCATCCCGTTCATCAATCAACAGCCAGGGAGGCCAATGGTGCCAGTACTATGGCAAGCCAAACATCCCCCAGCTGAAGGTGACAGGGGAGGATCATGCTGGAAAGTTCCTCATATGGAGGAACATTGTCCAGAGCAATAACCAAACTGTCAACCCCAATGATCTCTGGATGAGCATCATGACAGCCATTATGAACCTGCCAGGCACCACCTCGGTTATCTTGGAACCCATGGCAGAGGGTATGATATGACATCTGGGCTTCTTCTATGGAGTGTTCCAGAATTATGATCAGACCCTGCAGGAACTGTACGTGATGCACCAGTACTCAGGCGAGAACATTGGTGACTTTGCCAAATGGGTCCTGGATTGGGTGGAGCTGGTGCATAGCTGTTTCCCTGAAAACTTGCCCTGAAGAGATGTGAACCGCATCTGCAAGGAATGCCTCCATGGCAGCCTCAGGAGTGACTTATGCACTGCAGTGTCCTATCTCCAAGACAAGCTGGATGAGCTCACCTTTGACAACCTTTTGGTAAAGATTAGGTCTAACATAAGGGGCAACAGGTGGGATGACAAGTACTATGAGAAGCCCAGGCCATGCCCCACTGGGAAGGCCCACATGGCCATCCTCATGCCAGCATCGCCAACTGCATCCAATCAGGAAGGGGCTATAGGGGCCTCTGATGAGGATGTTGATGAGAGCCTCATTTCATTCAACATCTGCCTGACATGGGCTGTGAATGACGATGAGGAGAAGAAGTGCCACTGTTTTGGCTGTGGAACAGATAAACACCTTGTCTGTGAGTGCCCCAACAAGGAAGACCATTGGTGGCATTTAAATGGCAAGGGGAGCCCAAGGACAGGAGGCTGGATCCCCCAAAGGAGAGTGCCGGGCACCCTCAGAAAAAGCCTCTGACTAAGGTCATGCCACAGGTGTGCCCCCATTTATAAATCGAGATGCCATTGGTCAGTGGGTGGGGAGGGACACAGTGGGCTGCATTCAGGTTGATGGTGAACCCTGTCTAGCTTTGATAGACACTGGGTCCACCGTGAACTTGATCATGCCAGACTTTGTTACAAGCAGAGGCCTACATGTCTCTCCCCTCTCAGACCTCCATGCGGAGGGCTGAGTGGTAGTCGATGGGATAGGGGAAAGTGCTTGGTGGTCATGGGTTATGTGGTGGTAAGGGTCCAGGTCCATGGGGTGGCTGGATTCGATGAGGACCACATGGCCTTGGTGCTATCACACCAGTCTGAGTTCATGGAGTGTGTCCCTTTATTATTAGGAACACCCACCATAGACAGGGTGGTCCAGGTCATCAAAGAGAGTAAGCTGGACCAACTTGCTGTGCTGTGGGCTAACGCCCAGGTGAGCACCCTCTTGAGGGCACAGATGGTCCAGGCTCATGCTGAACAAGGGGCTGCCAGGGATACCTCAGAGGTGCCAACTGGGGAGGAGGGAGACCCAGTCAATTATGAGGAAGTAGCTACCCTCCTCAAAAGGGCTGAGTTATGCCCTTTCTACACTTATGCCCTACACTTGTCAAGTGCTGGGTGCCAATGATGTTCATGGAGGGGTGTTTGTGGGTAATGACTACCAAGCTACAGGAAGGGGATGGCTGGCTCCCTGTAGGGGAGCACCTGCAGTCATCTGTCACAGAGTTGACAATAGGATCTCGGAAGATGTCAGTAGTGCTGGAAAACACCACTGTGGTGAAGTTGGGACTGAAGGTGGGGGCCCCCATTGCACAGATGGCTGCCGCCAACATGGTCCCGGACAAGCACATACTGCCATCATTCATCAAGGGATTTTCTAAGAAGGCAAAGCCACTCACTGACTATCTAAAGGGTGATGGCACCAGCAAAAAGAAGGAGAGAGTGGAGTTGTCTGACAAGGCCCGAGAAGCCTTCAAGCTACTGAAGGAAACCTTGCTCACGGAGCCAGTGCTGCAGCTGGCTCATTACAACAAGCCCTTCCTGCTCAACACCAATGCCTCAAAGGATGGACTGGGGGCCGAGTTGTCCCAAAAGGTGAAGATGGCCGATGGTACCCTGTTGTCTATGCCAGCAGGACATTGAACAAGCATGAGGCCAATTATCACTTGAGCAAGCTCAAATTCTTGGCCCTCAAATGGGCTGTTACCATGCAGTTCAAGGAATACCTGGCACATGCCTCCTTCACTGTAAGGATGGACAACAACCCACTCACTTATGTGATGACCTCCCCCAACTTAGATGCCACTGCCCACCAGTGGGTGGCAGAGTTGGCAGGGTACAACTTCTCCATAGAGTATGTGAAGGGCCCAATTTAAGTCAGTCCCCAGCACAGACTGGGTGGAGGCCCAACAAGAGAATGAGGTCATCCACATCTGTCTCACTTGGGTACGTACAAAGAGTAAGGGTGCCCTGGCCAAGGCTCTCAGGGGCCTGGCCAAGATGAATGAGGGTGCAGCCTTTCTGCACCTCCAGCAGAGCTTGGTCATGCATAATGACCTGTTGTGTGTCAAGATGACCCCAGATAGTGAGTCACACCCCACGCTTCTCTTTATGGTTCCCTCCTCACACTGCCAGAAGGCTCTCAATGGCTGCCACCAAGACACAGGGCACCAGGGGCAGAACAGGACAGTGAGCCTGCTTAAAGAACACTTCTGGTGGCTTAGGTAGTGTTGCTGAAACAGCAAGGCACAGGTTGCAGCCTGTTCTCAGAGTTCACAACCTGTGACTCAAATGCTTAGGCTTGTCTGACTTGTGGCTGTGCCTGTCAGCCCTTTGGGTATGGGGGTCACAATTGTCCCCCTCATGGCTGTCACAGTGGTGGTGAGAGCGTTGATGCTTGGCATGCTGCTCTTGGCTACTATCCCATTCCTCTGAGGGTTCACAGTGCTTCTTCTTCTTCTTCTTCTTCTTCTTCTTCTTCTTCTTCTTCTTCTTCTTCTTCTTCTTCTCCTCCATCAATGTGCCAATGTCACCTGTGGAGGGTGTCACCACCTTCTTCAGGGGCATCATAGTCGTGGCCTTTGGGGTTCCCCACTTCTTGGGTTGAGGCTTCTTGGTGTCAGCGCCACCAGTGGTGGCACCAGCTGAGGCCGTGGCCTTGGAGGCCTCCCTTGACAGGTACTGTTGTCATGCCAGCCAGGGGTCATGGAGACAGGATGGAGCACCAACCTCAGTTAGTGCACAGGCTTCCAACAGGTGACATGCAGAGAAGTGGGTCTTCATTGACTTGACCTCCCTGAAGACGGGCACAAAAGGCACCAACTTCCTGCTGGACAAACTACATGTGGGGGCAGTCCCACACAAGGCACACCTGAACACAAAGTTGTAGTGGCAGTGGCATATATGTGAGACCCAGCTGCCATGGTTTGAGCCCATGAGGTCACACCAGGGACATTGGAAAAAGCCTCCACTGCCACTACCTCATTTGTGGCCTTCAATAGCCATGGGTGCATTAGGGGGAACCAGAATATAGCCCTTCTGGAGCTGATCTGGATGGCTCACCAAGAAAATGTATTGGTATTGTCCCTGGAGACATGTTTGGAGGGTGCTGCTGGGCTTCCCCATCCAGGCAGGGCAGGGCTTGGTGTCCAAGTCCTTGGTGCACTGCAGGTGAACCTCCACAGTGGCCTGGGCATGAGAATGAAAGAAGGCCATGGGCACAGGTCCATTCTTGTCATAGCAGATGTTAAGCTTCCCGGTGTCAATGAGTCAGGTCCTCTCAGCCCTAAGGGCCTCCAACTCCAGGGCCCATAGATGGGGCCATGCATCTTCTATCTCTTGCTGGATTTGGTCAGCCTTGGTCAGGCTGATCCCAAGCCCATCATCTGAGTCAGAGCCACATGTGCTGCCCTCATCATCATCTTGGTCATTATCATCCTCCTTCTCCTGGAAGGTGTCACTGGGCATGACAGGCACTATGACTGAGGCTTCATTGTCTTCATCCATGCACTCCTCACTGCCTGAGACTACCCCCACAGAGGTGGGCTCAGCTTCCTCAGCCTCAGAGTCACTGCTGCTGGAGCTCAATTCAACATGGGTGATGAATTGTTCATTGTCTATCACCTCCAAGACTGAGCTATCACTCACAGCACCAGAGCAGTGCTTCAGGACAGGTGAATTGCTGCCCAAGCAGTCCTTGCATTTTGTAGGGGATCAGGGTGTGTCTTCCACCCTCCTGGAGGTGCTGCAGGGTGGAGGCTGCTCCTGGCTGGAATGCCCAGTGGTCATGGAGGCCCTCCTGTCAGTAGGGTCCTCCAGTGCCATCCAGGTTGCAGATGGGGCTGAAGGTAATGTGGATGCAATGGCAAGGCTGTTGCCCCACTGACCCCAGTTTAGGAAAGCTGCTGCCCAGCCCACTGGAATCCATTGCCAGTGGTCTGAGGACACAGCCATAGTGCAGATTGCTGCAGACTCTGCATTGCTCTGCATTCTCCCAGGCCACCACTGCCTCCCTGGCCACAGCCGCCACAGGCCCTGCAGGGCCCTTGCATGACTGGTGCAGGCAGGACCAGCATGATAGCTGGGATGGCAGATATTCCACTGACCAAGCCCTTGGTCAGGAGCTTCCTAAGATCATATGATGGTACAGGAATCAGGTCTGGGTCTGGAAGTGGGAGAGGCTGGAACTTGATGCCCAGCCCCTTGTACACTGCTGACATGTGGTCCAGGCTGGTGAACCTGGAGAGAGCCAGTTGGCAGGTGGCATTGCCAAAAGCCCAGGCAGGGTCTACTTCTAGGTTTTTCATGTCTTCAAGGCACTGCTCTAGCACCGCCTTTACATCCCAGTACTGTTCTACCACCATCTCAACATGGCCAGTGTGGATGGTGTCAAGGATGCAAAGGACTACATCAGGGGCATCAGAGGTCAGGATACACCTAACCTTGGCCCAGATGTTCTAAAGGGTCAGCTCCATCTTCTGGTTGGTGCAGAAACATTGTACTGCATCATTCACCTACTGGGTGTAGATGCCCCACATGTAGTCTAGGGTTTCCATCTGGAATCTGACAACTGCCTGGGCCTCAACAGCATTCGTGGTACAGTAGGGAAAATGAGCCCTAGCTGCTGCCATCTTGGGATCACGACTGTCTGTGGGATGCTTCCGGGTACCCCCAAAGGTGTAGCCACCATTTAGTCCACTTGTGTAACTAAGGCCCCCTGGTGCCACTGGCTGCCTCACAGGTACCTTAGTCTCAGGGGTAGCCTGGGACCCAAAGCTCGTGTGAAAGAAGAGTTGGCCATCATGCCTGAGCTAGTCCAGCTGACTTGCTACAGTGAAAGAGTCAATGCTGATGGGGTGATCCATGTGCATGAAGGCACTTCAGATGTTTTCACAGCTTGTGGGCTCCTCATGGGGGAATGTGTTGAAGGGTAGGATGGCCCAGCCATCCCCCAAGAGCAGGAGTCACCTGAGGGCCAGGGAGGTTGTAGCACTCATGTGTCATTGGATCCTCTGGCCACCATCTTTTCCAGTGAAGTAGGCCAGGAGGGGAATGGGAGACCTGCTGCCCATCTCACACGGCCAGGGTCCAGCCGTGGTTTTGTTGTCAATGTGCATGAAGCAGCAAACCTTGGCCTGTCGACTGACCCTCTCAGACCGCAGTCTCCTGATGGCCTTCTGATGGGAATTACAGCCTGCTTGTCAATGGTGAAGACTCAAGTCATGCACACCAGGTGGGGTTTGCTGGGCTCCCTCATCTGTGGATCAGCAGTGGCAGTGGTTAACAGCAGGGCTGCCTGTGGCCACTGGGCCTCATCAGGTGGAACAGAGTCAGGCTGAGTGTACTGGCCGAAGAGGCCCTGCATGATCATTAGGTGCACCACTCTCTTGGAGTGCACCTCCATGGGCAACATGTACACCTCCTGTAGGATGTCCAGCCCTCCCCAACAGTGGATTAGAGGCTCTGTCAGCCTCTCTGGGTGACCACAGTAGTACCAGTCAGTGCAAGTAGGATCAACAACTGGGTGGGGTCTGGGCTCCCCTCCAGTGGGAAGGGGGAATCCAGGTCATCAGCCACCTCACTGTCCTCATCATGCAGTTGAGGACCATCAAGTGCAGCAACCTGGCTGTGGCCCAACTGATTGGCCTTTGAGGCAGATTCGGGCTGGGCCGAGCTGCCATTGAGCTGCAGTGTCTCCTGTGAGCCATCCTGGCTCTGGCTCTGCTCATGTGTCTTGAAGCCTGGCAGGCATGAGCCCTCCTTAGGTAGACCATTGGTTTTATCTTTGTCTTGCCATTGTGGTTTTGTGCCATTTTAGGTCACATGATGGGTCTTTCTCATCATTAGCAGATTGGATTTTGAGGAGTCAACATGCCACAGGGTGGTCAGCCCAATACTCAGGTAAGCAGCCTGCAGTCATTAGCCTTTCTAAAGCAGCCCTTGGGCTGCATCCCACAGGGCATAGGGCTCCAGCCCAAATGGTGGCAGCTCTAACAGCTCTGTCCGTCAACTTCCCACCCTTCAAGCATAGTTAGAAGGGTGCGTTCCTGGTTTTTCTTGACACCTGCAATGGGGGCACAGCCCCTCCCCCCCAGGCTGCCCTTGTACTTCTCCTTTTTCATTGCAGCATGATGAAAATCAGAACACTCCCTGTGACCCAAAAGACAAAGATAAAACCGATGGTCTACCTAAGGAGGGCTCACACCCACCAGGCTTCAAGATGAATGAGCTGAGCCAGAGCCAGGACAGCTTGCAGGAGACACTGTGGCTTGATGGCAGCTCAGCCCAGCCCAAATCCACCTCAAAGGCCAATCAGTTGTGCCACAGCACCTGACGCGCCTGATGGTCCTCAACTGTGTGATGAGGACAGCGAGGCAGCTGATGACCCGAATTCCCCCCTGCTGCAGGGAGCCTAGACCCTGCCCAGTTGTTGATCCTACTTGCACCGACTGGTACTACCATGGTCACCTGGAGAGGATGATGGAGCCTCTAATCCACCTTTTGGGAGGGCTGGACATCCTACAGGAGGTGCAAATGCTGCCCATGGAGGCGCACTCTGAGGGAGTGGTGCACCTAATGATCATGTGGGGCCTCTTCGGCCAGTTCACTCGGCCTGACTCGGTTCCACCTGATGATGCCTGGTGGCCACAGGCAGCCCTGCTGTTAACCATCACTGCCGCTGACCCACTGATGAGGGAGCCTGGCAAACCCTGCCTGGTGTGCATGACTTGAGTCTTCATCTTTGACCATCGAGAAGGCCATCAGGAGACTGCAGTCCAAGAGGGTCAGTCGACAGGTTTGCTGCTTCATGCACATTGACAATGAAACCACGGCCGGGCCCTGGCCGCATGAGATGGGCAGCAGGTCTCCCATCCCCCTTCTGGCCTACTTCACTGGAAAAGATGGTGGCCGGAGGATCCAACAACACACAGGCACTACCACCTCCCTGGCCCTCAGGCGACTCCTGCTCTTGGGGGATGGCTGGGCCATCCTACCCTTCAACACATTGCCCCATGAAGAGGCTGCAAGCTGTGAAACTGTCCAAAGTGCATTCATGCACATGGATCACCCCAGAGTTGACTCCTTCGCCATAGCAAGCCAGCTGGACCAGCTCGGGCATGACAGCCAACTCTTCTTTCAAGCAGGCTTTGGGTCCCAGTCTGCCAGTGAGAACAAGGTACCCGTGAGGCAGCCAGTGGCACCAGGGGGCCTTAGTTACACAAGTGGACTAAACGGTAGCTACACCTTCGGGGGCACCTACAAGCATCCCACAGACAGTGGTGATCCTGAGATGGCAGCAGCTAGGGCTCATTTTCCCCACTGCACTGCAAACGCTGTCAAGGCCCAGGCAGTTACCAGATTCCAGATGGAAACCTGACTACACACGGGGCATCTATGCCCAGCAGGTGAATGATGCAGTACAGCACTTCTGCACCAACCAGAAGATGGAGTTGACCCTTCAGGACACCTGGGCCAGGGTTAGGGGCATCCTGACCTCTGATGCCCCGATGCTGCCCTTCGTATCCTCGACGCCATCCATGCTGGCCATGTCGAGATGGCAGTAGAACAGTACCGGGATGCAAAGGCAGCGCTAGAGCAGTGCCTTCAAGATGTAAAAAAAAACTAGAAGTAGACTATGCCAGCACCTTCGGCAATGCCACCTGCCAACTGGCTCTCTCTGGGTTCACTAGCCTGGACCACATGTCAGCAGTGTAAAAGGCACTGGGCACCAAGTTCCAGCCTCTCCCACTCCCAGATCCAGACCTGATTCCCGTACCATCATACAATCTTAGAAAGCTCCTGACAGAGGGCCTGGTCAGTGGAATGCCTGCCATCCCAGCTACCGCACCAGACCCGCCTGCGCCAGTCATGCAAGGGCCCTGCAGGCCCCGTGGTGGTGGCCAGGGAGGTGGTGGTGACCCGGGGGAACACAGCAGTCTCCACTACAGCCATATCTTCAGACTACTGGCAACAGACTCCAGTGGGCCGGGTGGCAGCCTTCCTAAACTGGGGTCAGTGGGGCAATGGCCCTGCCATCACATCCACACTACCTTCAGCCCCATCCACTACAGGAACAGTTCAGCCAGGCAATGTCCAGTCTGCAACATGGGACAGCTCCGGAGGACCCTGCCAACAGGAGGGCCTCTGCAACCACTGGGCATTCCAGCCAGGAGCAACCTCCACCCTGCAGCACCTCCAGGAGGGCTGAAGACATGCCCCAACCCCCTATAAAGTGCAAGGACCACTCGGGCAGCAATTCACCTGTCCTGAAGTGCTGTTCTGGTGCTGTGAGTGATAGCTCAGGCGTGGGGGTAGTAGATGACAAACAATCTGTCTCCCATGTTGAATCGAGCTCCAGCAGCAGTGACTCCAAGGCCGAGGAAGCCGAGCCCACCTCTGTGGGGATAGTGTCAGGCAGTGAGGAGAGCATGGACAAAGATGATGAAGCTTCAGTCATAGTGCCCATCATGCCCAGTGATGCCTTCCAGGAGGATGACCATGACGACCACAGTGATGACAAGGGCAGTGAATGTGGCTCTGAGAGATAGCAAGATAGTGCCTGTGGCCTTCTTTCATTCTCACACCCAGGCCACTGTGGAGGTTCACCCGTGGTGCACCAAGGGCCCAGACACCAAGCCCTGCCCTGCCACGATGGGGAAACCTGGCAGCACCCTCCAAACATGTCTCCAGGGACCATACCATTACATTTTCTTGGCGAGCCATCCAGATCAGCTCCAGAGGGGCTACATTCTGGTTCTCCCTCACACGTCCGCAGCCATTGAAGGCCACAAATGGGGCAGCAGCAAAGGCTATATTCAGTGTTCCTGCTGTGACCTCGCAGACTCGAACCATGGCAGCTGGGTCTCACATGTATGCTGCCACCACTATAACTTTGTGTTCAGGTGTGCCCTGTGTGGGACTGCCCCCACATGCAGTTTGTCCAGCAGGAAGTTGGTGCCTTTCGTGCCTGTCTCCAGGGAGGTCAAGTTGATTAAGACCCACTTCTCTGCATGAAACCCATCGGAAACCAGTGCGCTAACCAAGTTCAGTGCTTCATCCTGTCTCCATGACCCCTGGCTGGTGTGACAACAGCACCTGTCGAGGGAGGCCTCCAAGGCCACAGCACATTGATGAAGAAGCACTGTGAACCCTCAGAGGAACGGGATAGTAGCCAAGAGTGGTGTGCCAAGAATCAACGCTCCCACCACCACCGTGACAGCCATGAGGGGGATGATTGGGACCCCCATGCCAGAAGGGCTGACAGGGACAGCCACAAGTCAGATAAGCCTAAGCATTCGAGTCACAGGTTGTGAACTTCCAGAACAGACTGCAATCTGCACCTTGCTGTTTCAGCAACTTGAACTTGTTTTTTATCAGAGCCAAAACAGAAGCAAATTTACCTCCAGATGAAAGTGCCAGAGCCAGGGGCACTACCATTTGGGTAGACCCACTCCACAGGCACTTCCTCTCCTGCTCCAGCCACATACAGTGTTCAGTATTCAGAATTTTACTGTGTTTCTATTTTTGTAGACTGTTTTTAGCCTTGTAACCGAATGTTTCTTAATAAATAAAGTTTGTAACTGTGTATTAGTCTTTTATTAACTCCATCCGCCGTCATAGCATGCATAAACATTGCAGCACCAGGTAGGTATTGTGTAAGTGAGTATGGTGTACTTCAATACTGGTCCCTCGTAGTGCCAGCCCATACCGTGTTATCTGTACCATAGTGACAGGTCAACCCACGCCTCTAGGGCTTCGCTGGTGGGGCAGGGACAGTTGAAGTAAGTGTTACACAGGAACTTTAATCATAGAAGAAGGTGGTGGGCCCTAAAAAACATGTTTTTTTGGTGCCACCAGTATGACATAATTTGGTTATCATTCCAAGGTACAGGGGGTGCAGCTGTGCTTGCATGTTGGCACCACCCCTCCCCTCCCCCACTAAATTAGGGGTACCCTTGCACCAATGCTGTCATGGCCTTGACTCAGAGAAGGTACACTGCTCATACCCTGAACATTGTCCAAACAAAGGGGAGGAGGCAAGCGCAGCAATGGCTGCGGCTGTCCCCTCCACTCTGAGTCGGCCTAGTGATGTTTCCCATCTAACGGGTGTGTTTCAGTTGACAGCCATCCCTGTCCTAGCCTCACAAGCAGGACCAGGAGGTGCACTGTCACATCCTTCATTGGATGGCCCAACAACCATCCATGGGCAGACTCAGTATGTACCAAGCACCCAACCATGGGTCACAGTTTCTATTTGCTGGCCTGGTAACAGGGCACAGCAAATTGCTCATTGTGGCTTCTCCATCTGGTCCCCTGTAGGGGTGGCCAATCTGTGGTCCTGCTCGGGAATAATGCTAAGCGAGCAAGAGCCTGCACACAGGAGGACGGTCTTCCTGTCATCCATCCCTCTGGTGGCAACCTTGGCAGCTGATAGGGAGCAAAAGCTGATTACAGTGGATGATTTTTTCTTTCCCATCAGCATCTCTGATGCAATATATGGGTATGTCATCCACAATACAATCTATGACCTCATATGTAGTATCGCCCCACCGATCCTTCAGCTTCGACTTGCCCACAAATGCATCACTCCTTACAAGGACAGTATCTCCAGGCTTGAGAGTGGCAGTGCCAGACCAGCAGTCATATAACTGTTTCTGATGCTTGGCCTCCTCATCCTGGGACTGCCGGGCCATACCAAAGGCCATTTGCAGGTGTTCCTGGATAGAGGCCACATAATCCGGTATGCGTTTCAAGTGTTTATCTCCCTGAACTGTAGGGAAATAAAAGTCAGGAAGCCTGGGTCACTGACCAAACATGAGGTATAATGGGCTGTACCTGGTGATAGCAGAGTGCGTGCAATTATACACCTGCACTATTTCAGCCAGGTGGCTCCTTGATAACATCACTGAGAAAGTTGGTTCCCCCTGTCACTGAGCAGGCATGAGGGGGCCCCAAAGACTGACATGAAGTTCTCATACAGAACCTTAGCCAGTCTTGGTCTTCTGGTCTTTCATGATGTAGGCAGCTGCAAACCGGGTGAAGTGGTCTGTTAGGACCAAAACATTTACAACCTTAGGTTCTGCATTTAGGGGAGTGGTGCACTCCATTGTAGTGTAATCTATATGCAATAGATCGAGAGGGCTCATGGCCATTATGGGATGTAAGGGTGCAATGCCACCCATGCCTTCGTGTTTAATCCACCGATGGCAGCCCCATATGGAGGCTTTGGCATACTCCACCATCTGAGGCCACCAGAAGCACTCTTTCAGCAGGCTCACTGTCCTGTTCTGCCCTTGGTGCCCCATGTCTTGGTGGCAGCCATCGAGAGCCTTCTGGCAATGCTAGGAGGGCACCACAAAGAGAAGCATGGGGTGTGACTCACTCTCTGGGGTCATCTTGATGTACAACAGGTCATTATGCACAACCAAGCTCTGCTGGATGTGCAGACAGGCCATGCCCTTGTCCGTCTTAGCCGGCCTCCCAAGAGCCTTGGCAAGGGTGCCCTTCCTCTTCATACGTACCCAAGCAAGACAGATGCAGATAACCTCATCCTCTTGTTGGGCCTCCACCCAGTCCATGCTGGGGATTGACTTAAATTAGGCCTGCATGGCGGATGCCCTGCAGGGGGCCTCACCACTCACTTCGGGAGCAAATGAGGGCCAAGAACTTATGCTTGCTCGAGTGGTAATTGGCCTCATGCTTGTTCAATGTTCTGCTGGTGTAGGCAACAGGGTGCCATCAGCCATCCTCACCTTTCTGGGATAACTCGGCCTCCAGTCCATCCTTGGAGACATCAGTCTGGAGCAGGAAGGGCTCATCAAAACAAGCCAGCTGCAGCACTAGCTCTGTGTGCAAGGCCTCCCTTAGTAGCTTGAAGGCTTCTCAGGCCTTGTCAGACAACTCCACTCTCCCCTTCTTTTTGCTGGCGCCATCATCCTTTAGATAGTCAGTGAGTGGCTTTGCTTTCTTAGAAAACCCCTTGATGAACCGTAGTGCCCAGCCAGGTTGGTAAATGACCTTATGTCAGTGTACATGGCAGGTAGGGGGCACTCTGCTATGGCCTGCAGGTTGTCCTTGCTGGGCCTTATCCCTGCCTCAGAGATGTGAGCCAGGTAGACAATCTCCTCTTGGAAGAAGTGGCACTTGGAGGGCTTGAGCTTAAGGCAATGCTCCCTGAAGTGGTTGAAGACAGCCCAGAGGCGCTCCACGTGCTCTGCCTCACTGACCAAGTTGACAATCACATCGTCTAGGTAAATCAGACAGTAGGTGAGGTTGAGCTCCCCCAGGCAGTTTTGCATCAACCTCTGGAAGGTTGCCGGGGCATTGCACAGCTCAAAGGGCATGCACTCACACTCAAAGAAGCCAAGATTGCCCACCGTGAAGGTGGTGTACTTCTTTGATCCTGGGCTCATTGGCACCTGCCAGAATGCCGACAGGAAGTCCATACTAGAAAAACAGTGGGCGCCATGTAGGTAGTCTAGTGTCTCCTGGATACGGGGCAAAGGATAGGAGTCTGTGGGTGTGTTCGTTCACACATCTGAAGTCAATGCAAAACCACAGGCCCCATCCTTTTTCCTGACCAAAATGACGGCATTGCTCCATGGGTCATGACACCAGCCTCCTGCATGGCCCACAGGTGTTCTTGGACCTCCTCCATCATGTGGGGCAGGATTAGCTGAACCTTTCTTTGATGGGAGTCTCATTGTTGGCCACTATCTGGATTCTATGGCACTCGAACAGCCTAGCTCACCAGGCTCAAGGGAGAAGATGTCATGATATTCCCTCAGGAGAGCCTGCACCTTCTGGGCCTCAGCCTTTGGCCAAGTATCCAGGCCACTCAGGTCCAATTTTCCTATCAACTTGTCTTGATACTCAGTAGCCGATAGGTGTGCAGGGGGTCAGTAGGTGGCACCAAGTTCATGGTCAAGTTCCCCCACCAGTCCTGGCAGTATGTGCTTGTCCAGAACCACATTGGCAGCAGCCACCCATGCAATAGGGGCTCCCACCTTCAGTACAAACTTCACCGCAGTGGTGTTTTCCAGCACCATTGACATCTTCTGAGATCCTATTTTCAACTCTGTGACAGACGACTGCAGGTGGATGCCTACAGGGAGCCGGCCATCCCCTTCCTGTAGCTCAGTGGTCATTACCCGCAAATGTCCCTCCATGAACATTTTTGGTACCCGGGCTTGACGAGTGTATGGGAGAAAGGATATAACTCAGCCTTTCTGAGGAGGGTAGCTACTTCCTCATAATTGACTGGGTCTCCCCTGTCCCCAGTCAGCACCTCCGAGGTGTTGCTGGCGGCCCCTTGTTCAGCATGAGCCTGGACCATCTGTGCCATCAAGAGGGTGCTCACCCGGGCATTAGCCCATAGCACAGCCGGTCAGTCCATCTCACTCTCTTTGATGACCTGGACCACCCTGTCTATGGTGGGTGTTCCCAATAATAAAGGGACACAC
>JBCAUI010351628.1:0-14946 GCA_038406195.1 Haplosyllis anthogorgicola | reverse complement strand
TTTTAGAGTGAGAGTTGAGTGTTGGCAGTTGCATGCTGTGCTGACAGATATAATAAAACCATTCTTCGCAACAATTTTCTTCGTCTGTTGTTCTATTGCGTTAAAATATCATTCACATGCCTCACGGGCCAGGGCAAAGAACGAAACCGCGCGACAATTGCAAAATGTCCAATGGCTGGAAATGTTTGAACTAAATAAAGAAAGGGCCACATGGAAGTGATACTTGTGACCACAATAAGAAAATTAATGAAGGACTGGGTGTTCTTAAGATGAAAAATACTGAGTACACAAGTTGATATGTACATCAGGTTGGTGAGAACGTGGGAAATGAAATAAAATCTGTTATCCACAATCAAATCCTTTCTTTTCCCTAATCTCATTCTGTAAACATAAAGTTTATGCTTGATGCAGAGTCTATAATGCAGAACATCTGACAGGATGTAGATAAATGAGTGAAAAATCAAATAGATCATCTTAGAGGTACCAACAATAGGGTCAGCTTCAAATATAATGTATGTGTTTTCACAATTTTTTGTGTTCACTGAGTCTTGAGTGATATTGTTTACTTTTTCTGAGTCAGCTTCCACCAATCCTTTGGAAATGTAAGTAAAGAAAACAATCCCATATACTATTGTCAACATGAACCACAAAAATAAAACAAATTTCACGCTCTGCATCTTTTTGTCTTTCCACAAAGTTACAAGATCTGAAAGTAAAACAGATTTTACCCTGATGTCTCCAAGTGTTCTTCTGTCAAGGAAACTAAATATGAAAAGAGGTGACTTGATTCTTCTGTGCCCAGGTTCATAACTCTCATACTCTGTGATATCAATCCATTCCTCCCTAAACACTCCTTTTTCTAATGTTTTAGTCACATAAATTCCAGGTGTGAGTTGGATACCTTCATACAACAACATACATCCAAGATTTGCAGCCAGTTCTAGAGGTCTCAGTCCATCTTTGTTTTCATGCATTAACAAACAATTCAACTGAAATTCGTCTAAAATTGTGGTCAATTTCTTGTAAGTCAAGACACCTCTTTCCTCCAGTGTGAAATCAACTGAACTTGCCATTGCAAGGGAGTGGAGAACATTTCCATTGCTGCCATTCTTTTGGTATACATCTGCACCTTCCTTTAGTAATATTTCCACCACTTGAATTGACCCAAATATTGTGGCCACAAACAAAGGTTTTGAAACACCAACAAAGTCTGATGTATCTTCTCCAAAATCAAAAGTTCCATTCAACAATGCTTCCTTTTCAGTAGAATCTGCCTTTGATAACATAAAAGAAACCTTGTTCGTTTTATTGTTTCTTAAAGCTTCATAATATTCCTTATATTTTTCATAGGACAACGTTTTCTGTACAAACAGGTCATTCATATATCTTTCCATGATTCCAGTGCAAAGACACAATCAGAAACAATTTGTTACGTGCCCAAGCCACTGCTATGCCAGTTAGCAGATGTTTCTTGTTACTCATGGAATAAAATCCCAAAAATCCTAAATGAGCAGCACGGGAATCAGTTCCGGAAATTTACTTTATTTTGCTTTGAAGGAATTCCATTTTGTGTCTTTGATTCAGACAAAAGCACTTGTTGTTCTTGTTGTATTATTTTCTACGTGTCTCTGTCTATCTTGTGGACAGATTTCTGTGTGAGGAGCCTTAACCAGACATTTCATCATCTGGAAACGGATGCCTAAATCTTAACTGACAGTGCATTTGACAATAAATTGAATTTAACTGGAGTTAAGCTAGTTGTGCACTATCTCCCATGATCATACATTAACATTTCACTGTATTACATATTTCAAAAACATTTCACTCATGAATCATATCATTGTCAGTGATTTATGTAACATCTGATACTTAACCCCTTCAATACCTTCCATGTCTCTGCGACATGGTGGCCCCCGTGGCACCGAGGGGTCTCAAGAGATCTCCTGAGGTGGTTTTAGCCTTAAAATGCAGTTTTAAGTCCCAGTCAGTGAAAACACTAACACAAGTAACAATTAAAGTTACACTTTTGAGGTAAATTTTGGAAAAACAAGGGTGTAAGACATCTTTAAACAAGTGTAGTGGCCATTTGGTGACCAGCTCACAAACCAAACCTGGTGCTGTTGAAAGCCCTATGTGTAACCTTCTGACTCACACTTAACACATAATTCCTGTAACATAATTTAATGGCGATGACTGCCTCTGATTAGCATGCCCCCATTTCTCCTCTTAAAAAGCACTATTTTGCAGGACCCTAGGATATCGAAAGGGTTAATATAAGCTTTTAGACCAAGCCCCTGTCCTTGTGTTCTTTCTGGTGTGGTTCTTTTGTTTAAGTTTTAATTCCTAACATTTATTGATGATCTGTGATCACTTGCTCTTAACGAAAACAGGTCACCGTGACTATCGAGTCAAGGTCATTTTTGATCATCTTGGCTACAAATTTCTTTATGGTCGCACCAAGGTCAAGGTCCAATAGATAAATGTTGCGGTCTATTCCCTGATTATTTAAGCGTTTAAGTAACAAAACTGCCTCATCAACATACAATTTAGATTGAGGTCCAGCTTTGTACAATTCTGAAGTGTATGTATTTGTAAGATATCCCAAGTTTCTGACAACAACAAAATAAGCTCAGTTATTATATCGCGTAAATAGTCTGAATTCGGTGTTTAATATGCAAGGTAATGGCCGTAAGTGTTAAGAGTGCGAATGGTTAAATTGTTTATGGATCGTTATTCGTGAAAGAAGAGACCTGAACGGAAAGTAACAGCTGCAGGTATTGCAAAACGTATTGCTGTCTATCAATGTGGGGATGTTTATCAGCATTTTATGAGATGCTTAAACGGTCAGATGAAATCAATTTTGTTTTCAATGTATTTTTCACCGTTTATGATGTGATTTGGATATTGACAAGGAGACGTTCATGCGAAGTTTGTTGTCGTTATCGAGATATAGTTGTAAATATAACAAAGTTTACTGGGTGTAAAAGTCGAATATGGAAATTTTCGAGAAATTGTGCCAACTGATTTCAGGTAAAAGATGGAATAGAATCTTGACTGAAATTAATTGCAGAAAAACTCGTAAATTTGGCCGTATACTAGGAGTGGCCGTAAAGAGAACTACATTTTACTACAGTTTTGAAGAAAATATTTGGAGCCAACGTGGCCGTAAACCAGGGGTGGCGGTAAATGAGGAATTTTACTGTAACTAATTTTTTTGCAGCAAATTTAGCAATCTTACGTGAAAGGTTGACATGCAACACATTGCACTGCCCCTTCATACACCAACAAGTCGTTTTTTGCCGCAATTAGATGAACTATGCAGACAATATGTCCAATATGCAGGTTAATTGTGTTTCTGTCAGACAGAGTGATTTTAAACTTGTTCACAAATCATTTTGGAGGTTTTTGCACTGTGAGGGAAGTGCGTCCGATTTCTTACTATGGAATAGAGTTGTCACGACTAGTCGGAAAAGTCGATTAGTCGAGTTTGAAACACTAGTCGACAAATTATGTTGGTAGTTGACTAGTCGTCACACATCAACAATTTATATTCAATGCAAGCCAAAATTTTACTGAGGACCTTACAGATGCACAACTGTAATTGATTGTCATATCATAACATAAGCTTTGAGTAAGGTCAAATCACTGAAATGATGCATCAATTTGATGGAACTTCCACCATGTAACGTAACGATGTTAAATAATATAGACAAATATTGAAATATTCAACTAGTCGATCATGGTCGACAGCGGGTACTCGACTAGTCGACAATTGAATTTTACTAGTCGCGACAACTCTACTATGGAATTGATTGCACAAAGTGAAGTGATGCCGAACGTGAATAATGTACCAAAAAATGGACATAAAAAGTTTGTTCTGTAATTCACTTCGTTACCATCTGACCATGTGTCGAAACGAAAATTATTTACATGTATGCTATAACACTGTTGGAGAAAACATTGTCACATTTACCGGTGGGGCGGGGTTGGAGGCAAAGGGTGTGGGATTTAAGGAATAGGTGAAGGGATTTTAGAGTATCATTGAAAGGGTGGCAAGATGGAAAACTATCAACGCAATACACTAGTCCCCGGGTAATGCGATATATTTGGCGTAGAATTTTCAATCGAATTAAACGAAATGGAATTATCAGAGTAAAATAATAGAGGTTAATAGGACTGAAGCGGAAAATTTGATCGAATTATAGCGGATTTCGATTTATCGGAAATCAAATTATCCGGGGACAAATGCATTTTCTTTTAGGATGGGTCAATTCGATAAATACATTCTGTAAGGCTGTCTCATTTAATGTTTATTTACCGCTATTTTCTTTGCCTTGTTGCAGGCGTGGTGCACGAGAACCCGCGGATCGGCAGTGACGGGGAGAGCGAGGAGATCTCCGCCGGATCCGTCGACACGGACGATGCCTTCTCACCCGTCAAATTACGCGTCCGACAGCGCCGCTTCAGCGAGGTAAGACGATTCTCTAGGTTTTAATATAGTCTGCAAGGCCAGACATTTTTTGTTTGTTGGATTACGTTTCAATGGAGAACAAATTTGAGAGAGGCGATCGGAAAAAAAGATGAAAGTGACTTTGTTGTGGATTTTGGTATTTTTATATTAAAATTCACAAAATCGACATGTAGTTTTTTAAAGCGATTTTTGATGAGGTGAGAGATAGTCACCATTTTGTTTCAAGGGGTCTGATTCCACATTTTTTTTGGGGTTTGTTTTTTTTACAATTCTTGATTTCTGGGAGCAGTAGGAAACATAGTCCGAGAAATGAAAAAAAAACCTGGCCAAAGGTTAATGTTGTTGACTGGAAGTTGATTATGTGAGGCTATTTTTTGTGCACAGGCTTCGCTGTAGTGCAACACGTGCACACTGCATTGTAGCTCTGCATGAGCGAAATGCAGTCTGCCATTAGCCTTGCTAGTTTTTTGGCTCATTTGGCATAATTGCCAAAGAGCCTATAGAATCATGAATTGTCCGTACTTGTTGTTGTCATCGTCATTGTCGTTGGCGTTGTTTGTGCACAGCTACCCTGAGCAAACTATTGATCATAGAGACTTCATATCTTACACACATATGCACCTATGCCCTATCTCAAAACAAAAATTATGTTGCTGTGACCATTATTCTCAAATTTGCAGCCATATTTGTTTTATTCTTTGAACCTTTCTCCTGGACATGCAATTGATGATACAAATTTCATATTTGGAAGCCTTATGCATCTGTGCACCCTCTTTATCTCCTGTAAAAATTCTATTGATACCACCTATATTTGCAGTTTGGCAGCCATATTTGTGTTTCATGGGTCACTTAGTTGGGGATTTCATCTTTGTATCCATGTAATATTGTGATATGATAATGCCAAATGAGCTCAGGACCATCTGGACCTATTTTTATGTTACAAATGACGGTCCCAAAATCTGTATCAGAGGGGCAATTGAGGGGTAGCTAAATGTAGGAGCTGAAAAGAAAGGTTAATGCATGCGCAATAATTTTGGAGAGTCATTCTCAAGATACGCGGCCATTAGACTATTTCGTTACGGGAGAAATTATTTGGTGGAATGGACCATCGGCTACAAAGTGGTAGCGACATGAAGGAAATACCGGTATTATCTTGTTAGGAACGACTGAAAGATCTTTTCTTACTTTACACCAAAGACCAGAAAACATGCATGCCTGTCACATGTCAGAAATGGAAAGACGCCTCAAGAAACGAAAAATCCACTGATGTTGCAAGAATGCGCTGTCGGCTGGTGTCAACGCGACGAAACCGAGCGAAATGTCACACAACAAATTTTACCAAAACAAATACATACAAGCCTGAAAGCAAAACGTTGTTATACAATGTCGAGATATGTCAATGGGACTGACGATCTTGTTACTTACCTGCGTTAATGTTACAGACATGTTTGTGGGCAATGTTTTTAAGCAAAAGATACAATTTTGTGTTTCTTTTAATTGTAATGCTCAAGGAATGATAATAATTAAATTATCTTTTTTATGATGCTTCAATAAGGATGGTTAAGTTTTCCTGTTGAATGACAAGTCTTTCTTGTCCGGCAAGGGGACACTGTCAATGTCAACCTTCTTCTTTTGAATTAACCGACAAGAATGTTCATTACAAAAAATTATCCCATGTCCATATACTTGTATCATTTATGACAAACAGGAAATAAGATTAATTTAACACCAATATTTTTGTTCTTATGCAGTAAAATTGATTTTGAGCGACATAACATTCATAACATTTGAGCCGTAACCATTGGTGTGAAGAGACGAAGATTCATATACCAACAAAACATATTGTGATGATGTTTAAGGGGTCTTTGTCTGTCAATTCACCAATTAGGTGGCGCAATTAGGTGTCCGGGGACCGTGCATGGCATGATGTCCGTGAATTACATTAAATTTCATTAAATTCTGAGCCAAACTGTCCGGGAATGGCATGGTGTCCTTTGCAAACCGGGGTCCTTGCAAGAGGGGTTCAACTGTAGAGTGAATAGCCACACGTTTGTGATGATAAATATACCAAATGGAGCTGAATAATCTGTACTTCCTGCTGTACTGTATCAGTATTGCAGTACCTTCAAATAACAAGCCAAGAATACCTTTTCCCACGCAAAACCACTCAACATTTCGGGTTGGGGTCGAACGGGTTGAAATTTGCTACCCCGAAGACCCGAGAGGCAATACCCACCCAGAGAACCCGTACCCGTTGGGTTGTACCGTTATGAAATATGGTGGAAGTGGAACACTTATCGGAATCCATTTTCGCTCTTTGTACACATGACACAAGGTTTTATGATTGATCGTAATACATGTAACACCCATATGAGATGTGATATTTCTGGATAAACAATATTCTTAATGTTGTTTCATGCTTCATTCATAAGATGACGATCACATAGTACTATTTTTTGTAATATAACATTGCCTGTATCACTTAATTTAATAATATGAGATATAAGTTGCTACCTCGAAAATAGCTTCTGAAACTCGACCCGACGGGTACCCGAGATATTCCTTTCGCCCCTAATTTCGGAGGAATTGTTGCATTACTAAAGTAAATCTGAAGGGAAAGTTTGTAAAGCTATCGAAAAATGTTATGGATTAAAATAGATTTATCGCTTTCTTTGTCTGCAGCATAGACGGTAAATCGCTGTGTCTACAGCACAGGAAAGGAATACACTCGTGATAGAAGTAAAGTGTTGTAGAACTGTTATTTTATTGTTAAAGTTGTCTAGGTATATTATATTGGATAACACAAAAGTCAAATGTTAAACTACCCTGGCCGCAGCTCAATAGCAAGAAACCAAGGGTTTGTAAATGACCTGGAAATATGGATTTACCAAATCCTGGTCCACGTCATCTTGTGCTTTGTCTCCAGAGTGGTATTGTCGAAAAATGGTATCAAAAGGAGATCACATTTGAACTAAAATGGATTTGTTGCTCGATTGAACTTCACTTGATGTAGAGTCCAAGGCCAGATATTTCTATTTACTGGATCACGTTTCAATTGTAGGTTTTTGAGGGGACGATCGAAATTTTTTTCATCCGCTTGTGCATTTTACACTTTTCATCAAAAATAACAAAACCAACACATAACGATGTTCAAAGAGATGACCAAAAGTTACGATTTTGAGTTATTTGGGTTCTGATTTTTTTTTCAGTGCTTAATTTTTGGGAGCGACGGAAAACGTAATCCAATAAATAAATATCTGGCCTTAAACCACAGTTGTAGTTGGTAGTTATTCCACTGGGGAAGATACGCCTTTTATTTTAGATTGTACGAACTACATCGGGTATCGATTGCCCACCCTGCAATTTTCATCTAGGCCACAATAGAGATCATAGATGCTAAATCTGGTAATAATTATTGTACTCAATCATTATTATCCTCCTTGTTCAACATTATACGAACTTTCTTTTGTTTTTAAATTCACAATTGTTATTTCTAATAATACAACGCCCTTATATTGTGGCCTAGATGAAAAATACTGGGTGGGCAATCGATATTGCCAGACTTTATTAAGTTTAAGAGACAGCATCACGATTTGTACATCATTGGTGAAAGGAGTTTAATATCATGTGCTAATATTTTTCATCAGTAAAAGGTGAACTGGCGTGATTATTCCAGACATGACATGTAGTTTCGATAAATTCCTTTTTCTGAATTCATGCACGATAAAACTTGGGTCAAGTTGACCTTCAACTGTTATTCGGTCGAACAAGAACGAGATACTAGGCCAAATACCCATTTGTAGACTTACGATACTACAATTCTATTCTAGTGCTGATGAACAGTATTCAGTGCTGTCAAAAAGTGCCGTCCACGACCCAAATAGGAGGCGACTTTCACCAATTTGGGTGGTAACATTGAAGCAACGATGCTCAAACTGCACATATTATCACACCATTCGTTCAAAGATGCTTGGGCGGTGAATTTTTGAATTTGGGCGGCCCTTTCATTTTCTTCTGACACCACTGAGTACTTGGTGCTAGGTCTTTTCTATTAATGTAATTGAAAATGGTTTCTTTCGCAAACAAACTTGCACACACACGCGAAAATACTGTATTACCAGCATGGTCGACGGATTGGTAATGGACAGGTAAGAATTGATGTATCCATCACATCATATCTGTAGGCAAGTCTTTTATAACTACACGGCAGCTCACTTCAGACGGATCGAATTCGGCCAGAGATACACGACCCGTGATTGATGAACGTTCTATGCGGAAAGCGTTGCCCTCAGACCAGTGAATCGCCACCGTAATGCTTCATCGCCATCAAAAGACTTACCAGCTATTCCTTTCCGAAAGATCTCCGATCCAATACGGACTTTCAGAATAATATTTCCTCTCTATCTGTGATTGTGCCTTTAAAGTTTAAAATCATTTTGAATTTTTTTGTTGCACCGGGTTCCATTTGTGGGACTTGCTGATTACCTCTGTTTTGGACCTCATATGACCTTTCCTATGGGTTTTAAAGCCAGTGTGGTTCTCTTGCCAGCACTCTTTTTCAAAACTTTGCCCCCTAACCCAACCCAACCCAAGTGGTGTAGAAATTATAGTTGATAATCATAGAACGATTTTTAGTGCATTGTTTCTAAAAGAAGTATATATTTTTATGGATTTATTGTTTAGTTGTTTACTGTTAGACCATATTAATATCATTTTAATATGACTATTCACGTAACTAGGAAGATTTACGGTATGGAAAATATGTTAGAGATGCACTTTTGGGGCATTTTTTGCGGTTTTGGAAAGTGACCAATAAGAACAATGCAATGTGACATACACAAAAAGGGAGTGCGATTCTGTCAACAAACACACGTGACAAGATAGAATCATAGCACCAAATTAGGACAAGAGCCAAATGTGTGAAGTACAATAATATCCTGTGTATGTCTATTTTGGATTATTTACCCATAAATTTTTTTAAGAAATGTAAATGAACCTTTACAGCAACATTACAAGTTTATGGCCTCGTCTATTTATTCTCCTGTCTCTTCTGAAGAAGAGAATTGTGTAATGTTACGATATCAAACAATTTCAATTGTAAGACACTTTAGCTGTCCCAAACTTATTGGTAAATTGGCATGACTTAGATCTCCGAAAAGATGTAGATGAAATCGTGTTTTCATTGTCGGAATGGTGGCGAGAAGGGACAAAAAGATATCAAGCATTCAAGAATTAAATTGTGAAATGAGTGTTGGAGTATGTTCCAGAATACGGAGAAACCTTTGCTCTATGTGCTAAGTGACAAATGGAAACTTTCGATTCATCATATGCAGTACATTCACACTGGATGAATTGCTGCATATGAACTAACATGGGACGAAATCATAGACGTAGTTTCTGTCTTTCAATGGATTATACATTTATGGAATACGCCGTCGCACATACTTGGGAATATTGACATATTTTGGATATTGAAAAAGATTTGAAAATTTTTCGTCAAACAAGTTAGATGAAATCGCGTGGAAATGAAATACAGTAGACGTCGTGTGAAGACCATGCCTTCTCAGACAAGCCATTTTATTTGTGCGAGACATACACTCTCTTCACACAGTAAAAATATACAGAAAGAAGCCCCCTTTTGCAAAACAAGAACATTCGTATGAGGCAATATTTCTCTTCAGAGGGAGTTCTCTTCACACGATATCCACTGTACTTGGAATGATAGTTGTAATTGCAACGTTCATACAATTCAGGAAGAAATATTTTAAATGGAAGAAATTTGTAGTATGGATCCACATAATAACCGGCTTTAGCCTAGCAAAGTCGACACACAAGGAACAAATCAAAAGGCCTTTTGTTTTAATTAATTGGATTACATTGTACTGACAATACTTTCAAAGTGCGGTGATCAGAAATAAATAAACAAATGTTGAACTTGGTCCCGAAAAAGCGAAACTTCATAAATACCAATAAAATGTTTAAAAAATTCGACTTGACTTGTGACGGAACTGGTTAATACAAATAGTGCAGCAATATTTTGTTGTTGTTGTGCATGCTCAGTTACCATCTGCCTTCTTTAGTTTCAGCATCTTGAAATCCCGTAGCGGAAAATGTAATCCAAACAATTATATAGAAAAGGCCTAACTAACTAGTGGTTTATTGCCAATTTTACACCAAACGTTTCGAATAATGCAATACCAGGAACAAACAAACATTACCTTATTTGTTTACGTGTTTACACTATTATTCGATCCTTTAGGACATAGAAATACATGAGCAAATCAACAAGTGGCAAGTTAACAATGGGAAATAAATAAAAACATGTTCAGGTGGGGCGGGTGCTTGTTTCAAAAACAACCGTTATGTATTGCACTGTGTACTCACATACAGGCTTCAACATTGGTTATTGTCCAAATACGGTTGTTATGAATTAGAGCAATCAGCTGTTTTGCGCTTATAGCTTATATAAGGCTTGTGTCAATGTTTTACAATCTTGTGATCAGTGTAGGGGAATTTTCACTGTTGATAATATGTGTGTGCTGTATATTGGCTTTTTTGTTTGCCAATCGAGCAGGAAATCAGAAAGTATAAAATATTGCTACATATTGTAAAGGCTGAACAAATGGTTTGATAATCATCGAGTGCGAAAGTGTTCCTGAGTGGATTATTAACTTCAGGAGTGTTTTAATTCAAAATGTGGAAGCTTTGGAATTAAAAGATCACCTTGTCTGTGACTGGAGTGGTTTTGCATTGGATTGTCTAGTTTAGATACAGAAACATTATCTTGTTTATTGGAAACCTTACGTGTAGTCTTCTCTTGGTGAATGATCATTTGCAAGTGCAATTTTTCAGATTGTGATGGCAAATCTAATGTTATGTTAAAGAGGAGAGTTTGCATCAGTAAGGATTTGAATAGACTATTCCACAGCAAAAAAATCGTTAAGTACTTGAGAGTCTGGTATGAATGAATACCACAATTATTTGCAGTTCGTGTATATTGGTCTCTGCACTTTCTTCGATAAAGTTGGCTGGTTTCAAGTGGTTTTTGTGTGATATGTTTTAATACAGGCAGATATATATAGCATTCATCTTTCCTTCAATTACCGGAATTATGAAAATCACAGCCTGTAAATACAATAAATTAAGTGATCCAGGTGCTGTTACAAGATGTTAAAATTCAATATTGAAGTTCAGTAGCAAGTCATTCACTCTCAGCTTTTCAGCAGGCATGAAGGTGAAAAGAAATATTTTGTATAAATTAAAATTGAACAGATACATGTATTTTATTGTAGTATATTCATCAAGCAGTTATTTACAGTCACTTGTGTTCGTTTTTGGTATGCATTGCGAGATATTGCAAGAAAGATTATCAATGTTCTGAGAGAAAACACACTTGGGTCCTTACTCCTTACTATGAGAGGACAGCGCTTTCGCACATATGGTCCTCATTGCCATCCAACTAACTACAGTGCACCTCGACTAACTCGAACATGGATAACACGTTTTTCAGCTTAACTCGAAACTTTTGAAATATCCCTTCAAAACTTTTTCTATTCAATTTGGACACGACAAGTCGAACGCGAACCTTTTTTATTTTCCCTTGAGGTTCGAGTTAAGTGGGATGCACTGTACTGTTATATCCAAGGTTAAAGACTAACTTGGTTCATAAGTGCTGAATCGAATTCGATTGACTCGCCTTGCGTAAGTGAGCCTAATCGATTTTAGGGGAATTCATGGGTTAATAAAGACTAACGAGGATTCAACGGAAGGTTTGGATCAGTGCAGTCGTAGAAACGTTAACATAGACCGCATTAGCATCATTTCATTACCTAAGTGGTAACATACCAGGCATATGTGATCGGTTTTTTATTTCTTTCCATCATTGCCCTTCGCAGAAGCTGAGATAAATTCCAGAAGGGAAACTGTTGTCGATTTGGTCTGTCCGTTTGTATGTCTGTTTTCAAAGATAGGTTGGTGGTGCAACACTGTTTGATGGTAAAGGAGATAATTTAATATTTTTAAACGATTCACTGCTTCATAAAATATTTGCTCAATGTCAATAAGATGGTTAGTGCGGAGATAAGAGCAAAATGTTTGTGGTCTAGTGGAACTTGTCTTTGATGACCATCATACTTTACAGTGTATTAAATACACTGCCTTCAGAAGTTTTGGCTTTCACGAAGCAGTTTACAATGGTAACTTCTGGCATAGAACTCACCTAGTGTCACATTGTACTACCATGACAACTGGTGTTACTGCTGTCGCAGATGAACTTTTCACACAGGTGCCAATTTTACAGCTTGACACTGTGGGGATCATATGTACTGAGGTTTGCACCCAGTGTATCTACAGTTGGCACCAGGAGTTGAAATAAAATCACTTACATGCCGCAAAAATTGTATCTTGATGTGTCTATTGAACGAGTGATCTGGGGTTGGTACTTGGAACTTCGTGTCATTTACACAAATGGTTCAACAGGGGAAAACTATTCAGTTTATGCCAAGTACCAAATGGAACGAAACCAAAGTGCATTGAACGTTTTATAGTTAGGAACTTTGGGCCTTTTATTTTTTTCATCATTTGTATTACATTGTATTGACAAGGTTTTCAAAGTGGGGCGATTAGGAAAAATAGTAATTATTTTGGGTCTCTGAAAAGCCAAAGTATTCAAGAATATACAAAAAGTATAAAAAATTCCTTATGGACTAGCAACGGACCTTCTACGATGCAAACGAAAAGACAGAATTTTGCCGCACACGACGTGTTTCACTTAAAGATTTTATTTTTTAAATCCAGTATTTAATTTAAAGTGCGGTGGGATATGTAATCCAAACAGTAAAATAAAGAAAAACCTCACATAAAATAAAATTCAGCTGTTATGACACACAAGTTATTCCCACGCAGTCATAATGACAAAATGCAAATGGCAAAATTCGTTTTGTCACGTCGGTTGTACAGTTCATATTTTTACTTTGGATTGTTTGTGGATTGGAATTAATCTGAATTTACATTGAGATATTGCATAACAAGATACAGGGAGGCATTGCTGAAATAGTAGCTAACTGTTTGACAAACTACACAAGGCCGAACCCAAGGCAACGTAAAGGCTGATAGGGCTACAAAACGCATGTATCCAAAGATTCGAACTATGAATACCAGAACAGTGGATTTAGTATGTGAAACCCATTTGGTTGACAGGCGGCAAAAAGGCCGTTTCGAAATGTTTGTCGGACAAGACTCCATTTGTTAGATTACGTTACTCTCCGTCAGTAATTGTAAAGAACATTTTGTATCAATGACATTTATCTTTATTTTCTGATAAAGCTCCTTCGAAAAAGTTTGGTATTCGCGACGTAATACATCGAGTACTTTGTCTAAGGTTACGAAGTTAATTTTTTGCTTTAAAAAACTCTATTGTTATTCGCATTTTGTCTAATAGCCGAATCGGAAAAAGTATGATGGATGGTGAAATAAAGCACAGAAAACAGAAACGGTAATAGTTTTGGTCAGTGCCATTTAATTTATTATAACAAAAACTGCTTTGAATGTAATGGAAAACAATAAATTCAGTGGAGCCGACTTTGTTCGACATCGCTTAAGTCAATCTTTCAATCACACAGATAGCGAGATAGACAGATAGCTTTCAGGTGTGCTATACCAATCGATATGTAGTTGTTGTAGTTGTAGTTGTGATTGTTGGCATGGGCATGGTAAATACTTGTCACTACGAGCTTTCAAACCATATAAATGATGTATTCTGACATCACAGTTGCATCGGGCATCTCGAAACACATCAGTTTGATGGGTCACATGCCTATGTTTCGTTAAAAAATAAGCAAGAAATTTAACTTTTTCCATTTGAGGAAAATCTTGACATGAGTAGTTTCGATGGAAGTATTGGGTTGTGACCCCTCATTAGAATTGTCTGGACAAAAGAATGTCTGTTCTCAAGGTTATAGAACTCAATCAAATATGCATGGATTTTGTTCAAACCTTCAGAACAGATGTTCCTTTGTCCAGACGATTCTAACAAGGGGTTACAACCCCATACTTCCATTGAAACTACTCATGTCAAGATTTTCCTCAAATGGAAAAAATGAAATGTCTTGCTTATTTTTTAACAAAACGTAGGCATGTGACCCATCAAACCAATGTGTTTCGAGATGCCCGACGCAACTGTGATGTCAGAATACATCAATTATATGGTTTTAAAGCTTGTAGCAACATTTATTCCCATAACTTCTCACTTATTCATTTTGCAACTTGGAAAAAAGGTCATGGTAGGTCAGTTCAACAATGCAGACAAAGTTGCATAAACACTTTTTTTTCAAAATTGCACGTTTTGTTAAATAACTCAATCAAATATGTATGGATTTCCTTCAAACCTTCAGAATGGACGTTCTTTTGTCCAGATGATTCTAACAAGGGGTCACAACCCCATACTTCCATCGAAACTACTCATGTCAAGATTTTCC
>JBCAUI010351517.1:0-14946 GCA_038406195.1 Haplosyllis anthogorgicola | reverse complement strand
TGAGCTCCACTGTCTGAATGTGGCAGATGAGCAGCAATGGTTTTCACTGTGTGGATAATTTGCAAAATCTCTCTCTCTCTCATATATATTCTTCCTGTCTCTCTTTGTTCTCCCGTCGGGTACCGACGAGTTCCATCTAGTACACATAATAATTTTTTTGTCAGGTTCAGTTGCATCTCAAAAGGAAATATCCGATTAAGGATAGTTATTTGCCGACCGTTGTTTGAGGCCACTGGTACCCTCTGTTTCAGACTTAGGGTGATGCTGCCCATGAGTTTCAAAGCCAGGGTGGACCTGTCGCTGGAATGGTTACTCACTTGGGCGCTATGATCCCTGAGTCACTTCTGAATTTTTCACCGGCTTCGCTCTATATGAACATACACTGTATGTGGGTGTTAGTGAGCAGCCGGCCACACTTTTCACATACTTTTTAAGCATTCAAGATAGTAAAAATTTTGGGGGCAACACAAGTTCACTAGGCTTAAAAATTCCAGCATGAGTTTGTAAGTATTGATATGTATAAATTCAATGCTAGTATTTAAAACTAATCAACATAAACTGAAATTTAAGAATTTAATTTTACAAAACTTTAAACAAGAAAATGCAAAGTGCAAAATGCATGTGTGCGCCTCTTAGTGTGCAATTGCCGTGCCTGGATAATTAATCTTTTGTTAAATTGTTCTCTTGCTGCAGCTTACACCTCACAAAATTTATCCATAACCTATCAGTATTTTATCGGGGAACCACATAGTTACTGAACGGCAATAATATTTTAGCTTAAAAAAGACAGATAGCGCATTGTTTGTGTTGTGATGTTGTTCAGGAGAGTCGCGCCAGATTCCACCTCAGCTGAGTCACACACATGTTGTTTTGTTGTTTTGCTCTATTCAGACAAAAGGTCAAAGAACTTTGTTTAATCAAGAAGTAAATACAGAAAGGTTAGAGTCTCTATTGTATCCAGTTGTTCCATTACAGTACAACTTGCTACTAACAATGCATCACAACACAAAATACTACTAGCAAAGCATTGCAGTACAAAATATTACCAACAATGCATCACAGGACAAAATACCACTAGTAATACATTACAGTACAAAATACTACTGGCAATGCATTACAATACAAAATACTTTAAGCGACGCATTACAGTACAAATTATTACGGTAAATGCATACTTATTGAAATCCGATTCCTTTTTAGAGGTGACATTTTAGATTGTGTAGAATTTCTTGTGTCCATGAAGTTATTTTGCATTAAAATGTTTTTGTAGATACTTATTCCAAGCATATTTATCTGAAAACAAACTTCACATACCTGAATCTGTCATCCCTAAAACAGAATGATTCAAACATTGTTCATTAAGAAATAAACCAGCCAGAAACATCAACGGGTATTGCTGGCTGTAAGATGCACTGCAATGGAAGTGTA
Organism: Haplosyllis anthogorgicola; assembly: GCA_038406195.1. Taxonomy (NCBI): domain Eukaryota; kingdom Metazoa; phylum Annelida; class Polychaeta; order Phyllodocida; family Syllidae; genus Haplosyllis; species Haplosyllis anthogorgicola. The sequence continues at coordinate 13,518 of JBCAUI010351517.1, read as the reverse complement.
AGAGTATCTAGTTGTAACATGCACTGCAATGGAAGTGTAAGAGTATCTAGTTGTAACATGGACTGTAATGGAAGTTGAAAATTTCTTTCCTTAACAATGCAAACAATGTGTTATCCCGTTATTTTTTAAACTAAAATATTCATTTCAAGTTCATAATGAAAATAATAAACTTATTGAATTTTACATTACTTAACTGTTGTTATGTCGAATTAATTTGAAACAGTTGTATTGAATTTTCTAATACAAAAACATCATTACGCTTACACCAGGAGTGACTTTATGATTCCTATTTTTGCAGGTACAAGATCAGAATCACGTTGTTCCACTAAATTTATACGCAGATAACGCAGTGTGATTTGGTTGCATAATTTTAGTTTAAATCATTGGCATTACTAACCATCTCCTGAAATTATGATCGTGTTATGTTTACACGAAAAATACAGTGTGCTCTTCAACGGTAAACATATACAACATGCACGTGTGTGTGGGGTATACAAGACAGATGGAGACAATGCATTATTTAATTGACCTTTAAGATTGGGAAATTGTTTCACAGATGGCATAGACGTACATCAATATCTGCGACCTTATCATAGAGATAATATGAAGACCATTTTAGCCTCTGTTAAAATAATTACGAAACAGAACCACAAGAAAACTAAAATTTGAAAGTTATGATTTACACAAAAAAAGATTGCAGAGTGACTGATGCAATTCGTCACAGTTAATCACCATTCTATTCAGTGAAACTTTTAAAACACAATCTAAGAAACGGTTTCAAGTGATTGAGCAACTACATTGATAAAGTGTAATTCGTCTTGCAATGAGTATCAGCTGAGATGCTCGGTCCGGGGCTGAGGCCTTCACTGATTGTACCAAACAACATTAACACATTTCCTGACAGACAGAGGATCTGTCCGGTACATATCTCCAGGCTGTGCTGTGTGCAAATGAGCCAGAAAACCAGGAGGCTGGAAAACAGGATCCGAGGCCCTGGGACAGAGAGACAAAATTACAGATAATTTCATTTGATACATGTTTTTGATGCTGTGGAAATCAGCAATTAGTGAATCCCATAGTATAGTGGTTAGCGTGAAGTGCTGCTGCTTTGGTGACCCGAGTTTGATTCCCAGAACCCATCGTGTACTGGTTATAGCATGAAGTGCTGTTATGCAGGCAACCTAGGTTCAATTTCCGGACATGGTGGAAATATTGGACAGTATCTTACACACTGATCACACTAAGGTGTAAAATTGGTACCAGGCCTATGTGGGACGGCAGGATGGCGCGGCCTGCAGCGACACCAGATCGCATCATCACGAGGTGATGGCGTACTTTAGAGATAGCTCATGCTAAGGTTGGGTAAGTTCTCAGGTGGGTTCTTGGTTGGGAAGTTATCAGTGCGAAAAGATATCTATCCAGTGCAATAACTTTGGAAGAACAGTTTCATTATGACACACTGTCCAACTGAAATATTCCAGGATTACATGTGCGCATCGTGGAACAAATGCTGTGCAGTGAGGTATGCATGTAATTCAACACAAGAATGAGTCATGGTTCATAGCCCATTACCCATTGTACACAATTGTTTCATCAGAATATCAACATACTGTAAATTTGATTAAAGCTAAAAGAAACTTTTTTGATATCTGAATTGAAAGAGGCAATGCTGATGGCTTGTCATTGGTCAGAAGAAATATTTTGGGGGTTGGCCATCTTTAATTTTGAAATGTCAACTTTCTTGACATCAGTTCAGCTGAGTACATTGAGTGCAATATGGATTGTAATTAGTCAAAATGGAAGTGTCACGTTCACAACAGGTCTGAATGCTTTCACTGTGTGCCCAGTCAGCTGGAGCCAGTCCCTATAAAAGGCAAATTCTGTTGACAAATTTATTCATTTCTGACCAAGTAACTGCACAGTGTACATCCAGCCCAATGTAACTGATCCACCTGCTGTGCCCATTAGGTACACCCCTGTAACTTGTATGGTTGTGGACTGTTCCAGCTCCCAATTGCAAATGACAAAACCGCACAAACCTATCAGACTCGATCTTTCATCTTTAACTACAGCAAGTCAACTTCAAATTGATGTAGTTCACTGTGTCAACAGTAAATGGCTCTATGGCTCAGTGGTAGCATGTTTAATTACAAATCTGGAGGTCTCTGTTTGAGTCACCTAAATACTATTCTGTATCTTCTATATTTTTTGAAACGTTCAATAGATGTCGTCACCTCCAAGCTATTTTTCCTAACTTAATATTTGTCTTTCAGTTAACGCATTTCACAAATTTACCATTATTGCCGGGCTTCACCAAAAACGGTTTTATTTTCGTGATATGGTCTCCACCGAATGTGAATTCGTAACGTGATTTTTCACGATATTTTCCAATCGAAACTGTTTAAATTTTATCGCACATTTTTAACAACATTCTGCAGTAGCAGATCAAGAAATTGTAAGTAAAAGTTTCGGTCCGGGAAATGCTGGCCTGTGTGAAGTGTACGCCTTAAGTTGATTGCAATAGTATAGGCAGGTCACTTCTCGCCCGAAACTTTAGAATTCCTAACTTGGTGCACAGAGGTGAAATCGTACGCCTTCCCAAAGCTAGTTTTAACGTGACGTTTGCTCATAAAATTATTAACAAGATTCGTCTTCAAAAGCGGTTACAATCTGGTGTTTGGTGCAGAAACGAGACCAATTCCACCTCAAAGCGACGAGAACCTTGTGGATCGAAACGACCCGCCGGCTATTTGCACCGGCTGCCCGCTACAAGGTCATTGGGGAGGTCAGATTACACGGTTTTCATCAGATGCGTGGAATTACAACTCTGTTGTGTGGCAAGACAATAGGCAACAAATTATATGTTGGTCATTTTAATTTCAAACTGACATATGTCTATTTTACTCTGCCATTAGAGTACAAAGTGTGACATACAATGCGTGATTTTATATCTAAAATTATGTGATGGTGTGTTGAACTGCAATGGTAAAGAATAGGAATTTTCTGCCGCCCCACACTTGTGGCAGCACCTGACGGGCAGTAAATACAAGTTGCACTTCGTTCCATAATGCATGAAGTTTAGGAAAATCTAAAACCAAAATAAGGGGTAGATTTGCTACCTGAGCAGCAGGTACCTAAATGATGAGTTTGTGTTAGTTTAACGCAATCCGGACACTATGCCACTTGCCAAGAGTGTGCAGATTATGACGTCACTGGAGACGTCATTTGATTTGGGATCATGGCAACAAACCTTGCGGTGTGTATGAAGGCAGCAATTACTCTCCGAGTAACCCTTTTATTCTCTTTTCTTTCTGAAGTCTTTTCCAATGCATTTCTGAAGTTCTGATGTTTTCTGAAGTAAAAAACGACGGCACATGAAATGAAAGTTTCACTCAATGTTCAATGTGCTAATCATTGGAAAAATAGTCAGTGCACGAAATTCGTGTCAGAAGTTTAACGATAGCATCAAAAGCACAGCGTGAAATTCTTTCGTTCTCTTATTTGTTCTCTTCGTCTCCAAAATGATACGATTTCTGAGTACTGATGACAAAAACCCCAAACCAGCACACAGTGAGACTCGGAGGAGTTTCTCTATGTGTCCGGATGACACAACGCTGTAGGCGTGATTCTCTATTCACACGGTACACCTCATCCATTTCCCTGTGACGGCCGAATAATATACACCGTGGTGGTACATTCCTCACACTGTGAGACTACAGGCCTGTTATTGACACAGTGAGGTCAAGTCACACGTTTTTCGTTTCACGATGATGCTGTAGGAGCTTGTAGTTTGTGTTGTTTAACTTGATATCCACACTATGAACAATTTAAGTTAGACAATTTAAAAATTTATGCAAGTAAGAGTGCAGGCGAAAGATCCACCCTGGATTTAAAACCCATGGGGAAGGTCACACAAAGTCCAGAACAGGGGAAATCAGTGGTTCTAGAAATGGACACTGGTTCAAAAAAAATTGGAAAAAATCAATTAAATTTATCAGTGTATTTTTATATCCATCTAGGTCTTGAAATTCATATCAATGTACAGAACATTAGAGAGAACAATTGAAATCCCCGCTGCGCTTTTAATGCGCTATTGTTCCAAAACTGTTACGAATTACATCCTCCGCAGTCACTAACTCTAATACTTGAACATATGTATTTTTGAGGACAACCGTGTAACTTGACCTCACTAGTATTTCTGTACCATACACTGGGCACTGTTCAGAATTACCTCAATGGCTTCTGTCAGCTACAGCTCAAAACCTCTAAACTTTGCATTGCAGTTTCTATAAATACTAAAATTTTAGAATTGAAAACCACTGAGGCATTCATGTCATGGAAAGAAATCAGAGTGTAAAGGTCTTACAAGCTTTAGAAGTAAGTGTTGCTCCTGCAAATCAAGAAATTCCTATTAGAGTTGAGGGTACAACACAAAAGAGAAAACGCAAGAATTCCACGCTGTGCTTTTGAATTTTGATTCTAAACTTTTAATAGGACTTCCTTGATTTGGATATGTCTATCAATATGGAGACACCTGAGAAAAGGCCTTCAACGCTGTGCTGTTGATTTGATAAAGTGGCAGTAGGAATTTTATTGTTTCAGATCTGAGTTTCTTTCTCTGTTAAAGTGTTCTACTTTAGTGCAAGGCGTCTGGGTCTTGCCATTGCAATTCGAGTTGTATGTTAGGAACTTCGTCATTTTTGCTCTTACAAATGAGTGTGTGTTAACATGTTGCACTTCCCATAGTAAGCTTATGGAAAAAAGTTCACGTTAAAAAAATGATGGGGGCAGCACCTGACGGGCCTTAATTCAATGTATATTTTGTGTTCTAATGGCAAGATTTGATGCACAATGATTGTTTGATAAAAACTGAAGCGCAAAGACTCTTAGACTCTGTTTGAAAACACAAACTGGGCCTGGGGAGAAAGAAACACAAAGCAACTTGAGAAATTGTTGAATTCACATCTGATATTTCCATTGACAGTTTTTTAAGGCTGCAAAAGTTGTAAGAAGCTTTCGGGATTTTTTCAAGTAGGAAACGTCATTTCTAAAAGGAGAAATAGTGTCAATTGATTACAAGATGCAGCACGAGTGCAATCAATACTGAGGCAAAATATAAAACAATATGTTTTTATGCTTAATCAGGGTAGTGAAACGGAGCCAATCAAAAGTTTTAATAGCACAGGTATTTATTAATTAATTTTAAAGTATTGCATTGATTTATGAGGTTTATCGCTATTACGGTAATAAATTTATTTTTATTTAAATATGGTTTAGTTGTCCTTTTAATATCTGTATCAGATCTTTTGAGACAGCGATTAAATTGTAATATCATTATCTCCTAAGATCTAATATTGATATGAAACAAACAAATGAAGCAGACAAAAATAAACGGAATATAATGCCGTAATAGCTACATATCTCAGAAATCAATTCAATATTTTAAGAAAAATTAATAAATATCTGTGGTATTAAAATTTTCGATTGGGTCCATTTCACCTCCCTGTTTATTTTAATGTGTAATGTGTTGCACAGCATGGAATTCTTTTGTTCTCAAACCTTTGCTTAAAAATAGAAAACAGTGATGGAAAAAATGTCTTTGGTAATACTGAATAACGCCTTTATTTCCCGAGAAGTGGAGCCAATGCTGCCATCTCGTGGTTAATTGCATCCGATTTTTGTAGTGAAATATGATGTTGTGTAATGATGTTATGTGACATGATGTAGTATTAATGTGATGTTGTGTAGTTGGGTATTAGTGAGATAGATTAGAGTTTTATTGGGGCTGCAGCAGCTTAACCGGATGATGTAAAATCTTAACATGCAAGTTCCTGTAACATCTTATACAGTAACATACAAGTTCCTGTAACATCTAACATACGACTGGAGGTGGGGTGGGTTTTAGGGGGTATACGGATCTTTTCTAAATTTTGATCCTGAACATGAATCTGGCACTAGCCCCATGTGCTGTCTCCAGACACCCTATTACATGTACATTCTCCCATACTGGTGACATTAGCTCCACAAGAATTGCATTGGCGGATCTAGGGGGGGGGGCGCGGGAGGCACGCGCCCCCCCCTACAGCCCAAAATTTCTTCATTTTCATGCAGTTTTTCTCGATTTTTGGGCGAAAATAGGTGAAAAATTGGATTGGCGCCCCCCCCTACGGGCCGGGCGCCCCCCCCTACGGGAAATCCTGGATCCGCCAATGAATTGTTTCCACGTGTGCTTGCTGATCAGGCAATAAATCACTTGTTGAAAGAGCATGGCATGTTTTTGTTTCCAAATTTTGAATAGTTTTAATGGAGGTGCTTCCAAATTCCAAATTTGTCTAATTCGCCTAATTCATCCGAAATTGGAAAGAGAAAAACTCGAAAATAGGTAGGATTAAGCAGTATTAGTGACTGAAAATGGCTACATTTGGATTATATTTACGAATAAAGGTATGACCAATCTTATAAAGATAAATTAGACAAATTAGAGTTCGAATTAAGAAAAACCTCTAATGTTCTGTTATGTGGTATACAAAAGAATATGAAAGAAATGCGTGGTATGCAGAGGTAGAAGCCGTATGTAAAGCAATGTGTGGTGGCCTCAAGGCGAACAATATCGTACGAGATAGTAGCGAGGTCAGCTAACACGCTTTTCCTCATGGCTTTAGTCTACATTGTAGGGAAGACATTACTGTTGTTATCTGCATTTCAATCACGTCTCAGTGAAGCTTTCGTATTTCACCTTAGGAATAATTATGGAAAATTAATATTAGCACACACACATTGCATGCCAGCTACAAATCTGCACATCTAAGTACTCAATAACTGATACTCACGGCATTCATACTTATTCTGCTAGCAGCTGAAAAGTATACATCTCTGTCTTGTAACAAGTAGTTCAATAAATAGTTGTTTGTGAAGGATTGTTTGTAATATTCCCGGAAGGGGTATTAGGGGAAACTTCATCAATAACGTCCCGTCAAATCGCTAGATTCGGGTTCGCAGGCAAAATCTGGTGATATTATGTGAGGTATTTGCGTGCTTAGTTACTTTTTTTTTGTTGGATCAGGGTCCATTTTTGACACCACTGATTATCCCTGTTTCGAACTTTGTGACCCCTTCCCATGTGTTTAAAAGCCGCGGTGGATCTCATGGTTTCATAATTTGGGAAGGAATTTCCTGCACTGGTCCCATAGTTTGAAAAGGAATTTCCTGTACTGGTCTCATAGTTTGAAAAGAAATTTCCTGTTGTGGTCCTCATAGTTTAAAGCGGAATTTCGTGTACTGGGTCTCATAATTCCAAGTTGTAGCTACACGTCTCTAGTTCGTCATGGAGACGCACTATAGGCTCGGCTCATCAGACTCGCGTTACACACGTAGTCACCGTGTTACCACTAACTACCTTTTACAAGGACAAAGATGTTGCTCTCAGCAATCAATGCGATTCTGATTCAGATTGAAGATTTTTCTTATTTTACTGCGCCTGCCAAGGCAAACTAGGCATTTTGGGAGATTAGGTAGATTAGGCCAGTTAGGCAGGAATTTTCATTAATTTTAGTAGAAAAGTACTCAATTTAATAATGAACCTAAAATTAGTCATTGAATATTATTTTCCTTATAATAAATTTACCCAATCTTCCTCTTTTGTCCAATTGAACAGACGAAATAAATACAGATAACATTGAGTGCCTTTAATGCTTGTAAAAGTATGTAAGAAGTGTGGCTAGCTGCCTGCTAATACCCACATACAGTGTACGTTTGCATGGAGTGAAAGCGGGTGAAGTTAGAGGTGACTGCGAGTAAGATGGCGTATGATGAGTAATCATGCCAGCAACAGTTCCACTCTGACCTTGAAACCCATGGGCAGAGTCATCCCAAGTCCAAAGCAAAAGGTACCAGTTGCCTCATAAAATGGACCACTGTCCACCAAAAAAATAGGAAAAAAAAATAATAAGGAACCAGTACACGGAATTATCAGCTTGGGAACAATGGCGCATTAAAAGCGCAGCGTGAAATTCGTATGTCCTCTCTTTTGTTCTAGACGTTTCGAAACTGATACAAATTCCGTGTACTGCTCGCATTTTATTTACAACTGAAATTCCCATCCATTTTGAAATGCATTTTAAGCTATTGCGGTTACCTTTCGATCCACTCCTTCTCTTTGGAATCAAAGGCACTGTCCTGTTGGTGCACATAAAAGGAAAACGTCATTTTCTATTTAATTCCTTTTATGCAAAATGATGCACTCAGCTGCCTATTCAGGCGGCAATTAGTGAAAAAGCAGAACTTTCAATGCTTGATGAGATTTCAACTCATCAGAAATCATTTCTCACTCAGAGCTCAGAGGGTTTCTTGGTTCTCTGGTTCTGAGTGATCTGCAGCTAATAGACGAGGACAGAATGACACTTATACCACCGCTGATGCTTTCTAACCTATTGGGACTCAAACCCTTACATAAAAAATAGTGAGGTTAAGATGCTCGTGTTTACGTTTCAAAAAGTGGTAATCTCCTTAAAAGAATACGTTCACACTCAAATTTTTTTTTAATCATTGGCGGATCCAAGGGGACGCCCCCGCGCGCGCCCGCCAACGGCCCAAAATTTCTTTCATTTCCACTGGGTTTTGGAGGAAAATATTAAAAAGCGCCTCTTTCAAACTCCCGGATTGCGCCCGGGCGCCCCTTCCAATGAGAAATCTTGGATCCGGCCCTGTTAAAGTTCAGTGAAATTGTATCATTTATGTCAGGTTCAGCGCCCGAAGTTGATTTCATTTCGAGACAGCGGAATTTCATGCTGCGTTTTACACCTGAACAAAATTGTTCTCAAATTAACAATTTTCATGCGGTCATACCTTTGCTGTGCAGAGAATGCAACTTTGACGTATTATCATGTAATTTGACCTTGGTAAGGTGCCTGGTGCGTACAGTCGTGTAACTTGACCTCACTGAGTCTTCACTGAGGTGCCTGGTACATAGAGTCGTGTAACTTGACCTCGCGAAGTCTTCTCTGAGGTGCCTGGTGCTGCATTAAGAACCAATTTGTCTTCACTGTCGCCAATTATTTCCTTTTTAGAAGGAAAAATAAACTTTCCCAGTCAATCAGCCATTCAGTGCAGGGCTTTCAGTTAACACCTTCAGATTGTTTTCACAACCATTAACGCTTCATCAGTTTCCTTATATGGCGTATAACCAAGCGGCCTTGAAACGCTCTGATCGAAGATTCTAAAGGTCACGTCTGGTGCTACACCTGCCTTTTCCACCCTTTTCCACCAATAGGGATGTACATTTTATTAGCATGTACACAGCAGACTTGCCTTCTGGACATCCGTCATACTAGCAGAGGAGGGAAGACAGTAGAGGGCTCGAACCCAGGCAGTGTAAGGAGGCCTATTCATCAAACCACGCTGGCCGGCTCAAGAAAAAACACACACAAAAAACAACCTAAATCACACGTACATTGCGCCGAAGGTTCAAATTCCTAATCAATCTTGAGAGGAAAAAATCATGCCGTGTTTTCATTATTTTCAATTACATTGCCAGAGATTCATTTTGTTCTCAAATGTTCAAAAAATAATGATTTTTTTTGTTGGTGTTTTTGAGAACATAAAGTTCCAAACTCTGAAAATGATGCGCATAAATGCACAGCGTGAAATTCTATTGTTCTGGAGACTGATATGATGATCAGACTGTGTTTTCTGTTGTGAGGTGTGAGAGAGCGAATGAATCAGATTGAGAATGTGCCCAGAATGTATCCAGCAGCTTTTCTGATTCTGAAGCAATAAAAACTTAATCCATTAAAATTGGGGGCCATGGGATGTAAATCCTCCAAGCAGTCACACGGTCACACGACATGGTGATTTCTACCCATCCATCTATCTCCTGTATCAGGGTGTAGGACATCAAATCCATAATGACACATGGTGATTGTAGATTTGTGTGGTTGCTGCTTACACGTGCATCTCACACCTACCCAAGACGTTGCTTTTCCTTCTTTTAATCGTTACTTTTGTAGATTGAAGTCGGTTTCATACTCTTTCGTGTTCGTGGTAAATCTCTACGTGGGTTTTAACTGCACGATCTACAACATTAAGCTTTTCCTTCTGTACCTACTGAAGGACATGTCTTTGTGAGTACAGCTGCAGGGGCGGATCCAGGATTTCCCGTGGGGGGGGGGGCGCCATCCCCTATTTTCGCCCAAAATTTAGTGGAAAGTGCATGAAAACGAAGAAAATTTGGGCCGTTGGGGCGGGGGGCGCACGCTGGCGGCGCCCCTCCTAGATCCGCCAATGAGCTGTCCCCTCTATCTCTGACACATTTATAGACATCTATTACAAAGCACAAAAATAGCTGTGCGGCGCTCCAAGCCTGAGGGGCAGCTCATCTATTCATACAAATCAGCTCTATCTGTGTCAAGGTCAATGTCACATTTATCCTCATTTCTCTGTCTCTTCCTTTAACTCACTCTCTTTCTCTCACTCTGTCTGTCTGTCTCTCTCTTTCTCTGTCTCAGTGCATATTCGAATAAAGTCCGAGTCCGAGTCCCGGTACTGTTGGTAGAGAAGTCGGGCAAATCTAGGTCAAATACAGCCTCATCACCAAGATGTGAAATAAGTACATGTTTCAGTCTGTTAGCCCTGAGCGGGGTGACTTCTCCAATCACTTGAATGTGATGGCATAACCAAGGTTGGGTAAGTTCTCCGCTGGAATTAAAGCTTGTAAAGCGACTCTGATAGTTAGTACTGGTAGAAAAAAATGCAAGGACACCTGTGGCAGTTCTACCCCAGGTCTGCCAGACGCTGCGTCCCCCGTCACCAATACCCACACCCCTCAAAGTTGAACCCAGGTGGGCTACTGATAGATGAAAATGTACAAAAAAGAGTTTTGTAAGCAGAGATTTTCCCAATGAGCCAGCGACATCTCCTGATTAAACTGACTTATTTAACCTCGATGCGCTGAGGTCATGGATCAATGCTCTCACACCACAACATAAACACAGTGTTGAGAATCAGTGCATGACCACAGCACATAATAAAACAATAGGGATCCAAATGTATGGCCATAGAACATGATACAGAGCAATATTGTTTACTTGTCTAGTTTATATAACATGCATTGTGACTACATGCTTCAATAGAAATTGTGTACCAGCATTCACAGGTTTGAAAGCATAACATGAATACATTTGGATCCCTATTGTTTTATTATGTGCTGTGGTGATGCACTGATTCTCAACACTGTGTTCATGTTGTGGTGTGAGAGCACTGATCCATGACTTCACTGCATAACATAACAAAATGACAAATTAGCCTGACATCAGTCGGAAATTTTGTGAACTAGTAAAAATAATCTATTCAGTTTTGAAACGACAGCACATTAAGCATGGAACTCTCTTTTGTTCTGTTTGAACACAGGGGTGTGATACAAAAAAAGTAACACTTCCCATTGCCAATTTTTTGGTAACTCCTTTAGATCCGAATGTACGTAAAGGGATTTTCTATTTTTGCTCATATTTCCACGAGAAGTGTTACTTTTCGTATCACACCCCTGTTTGCGAAAGACGGAAGAAGATTTTTTCGTAACCCAAATCGAAACAGGCAATACAGGCTCTTTGATTAGTCAGTTACAATGGAAGTGTCACATTCACAATAGATCTGAACGCTGTAAAGGCAAAATTTTTTGACTAATTTTTTCATTACTTCAAGCTACACGTTTCTCTGTACCTGCATGTGTAAGTTTAAATAGTGCAGCTAAAAACTGTAATTTAATCCAAGGAAATATGTCTCTTGAAATCACCAGATTGCACCTCAGCGGCAAACGTAACGTCTGTGTTGAGTTACTCGGCGGTGTTACGTTCCCCACTGAGGCGTAATCTGGTGATTTCAGTAAAGTATTCCACTTACACGTACAAGTTGACACTAAGCGTGCAGCTTGCCCTCGCTGTTTTATTGTGCTATACACATCAGATCGATACGACAGAATTAACCGTCTTTCTTCATGCGTCTTTTAACGGCGAGGTTATTAGAGAGGACAAGCTGCACGTCCTACGTCAAATTGTACGTCTGGAAAAGTACCAAAATCAGGGTCAAACCTTCTGTTTGATTTTTTCCCAATTTCTACTTTAAATCCCCTTGAAACACTTGAGCAAGAAAGAATGCAGGCGAGAGAACCACCCTGGCCCCACAAACGGACCCTGGTTCAACAAAAAAGAAAAAAAGACTTAGTTTTGAACCCACATGTGCAGGACGTAGAAGAAAACGTAACCTGGAACTTGATCTCTCTATTTATTGGCCATTGATTACTTTCCAAGGCAATTACGCAAACCCGATACAACCATATCAAGTCGCAGAAAATGGCAAAATCAATAGCAAAAATATTACATTCATACAGCGCCGGGAAAGAATGATTTGTGCAAGTTGTGCTCTTAGCGCCTGTATGTGGCAGTTGTGGAAATATAGGTTCTTGGAGACCTGAGGTCAACTTGTTTAAAGTTATGCGATAGTGGTACAGAGAGGCAGACAGACAGATACATTCACACATGCATACTTGTACATGGACAGAGAGAGAGAGACAGACAGACAGACAGACAGACAGACAGACAGAGACAGAGAGACTGGCCAGAGAAAGTTAGACAGACAGACAGACGGACAGACAGAGGCAGACAGACAGAGGCAGAGAGAGACAGACAGAGGCAGAGAACAGAGAAAGCAAAGGGAGAGAAGGAGAGAGACAGACATAGAAAGATACATGTAGAACAGTCAGAGCAAATAAGGACATTTGTTATCAAAGTATGATAATGCTTGGTGAAAACCTTAAATGCTCCCTTAAGTAAAAGCCAGAGGAAATAATGACTGATTCCCTGAGGGGAGCTATCTTAATGTCACTAGATCTACATATATATTGATACCAAGGCAGAGAAATCGAAATAAGCCTAAAGAAAAGCAGCCAACAGACAGAGGGAAACCCAGAGGTCTATTTTATGTAATTTGTAAGGCTTCAGCTGCAAGATTATCAGGGCTGCTGCGATTCAAATGAAAATGTTGGATACAAACAAGCAAAACAAACATTCCCCAAGACAGTGTAATATTATCTATTCAGTATACCAGTAAAATTCAAACTCTTATTTCACGTTCAATTACGAACAAAATGAGCAATAATGAAAACCTAAATTAGTGGCTGGGAATATTCTTTAGTTGATTACATTTAATATAATTCTACAGTGAACTCTTTATTTTATACGACTCAAAAACATGCAGCAAGATGGCAGATTCTACTACATTGTTGATATTCTGATGCCCAAGCACGGTAATGACACACAGACAGTTTAATAGTTTTAAAATTTTGAATGAACCAAAAACGACATTGTATATCAGAGAGAGAAACTATCAGCCATTTGTATTCTTTTTAGACATGTCTATTGTGTTTGCTTTCGTCCGTTACACGTTCTTGTGAATGGCTTCCGCGTGAGGACGCCTTATTTTTCGCTCACTAGAAAACTATTTTATTTGCTGGATACACTTGGATCACCG
>JBCAUI010351406.1:0-14947 GCA_038406195.1 Haplosyllis anthogorgicola | reverse complement strand
TGCGCAAAAATTGGGTAAAAATTGGGGCGCCCCAAGGTTGGCGCCCCCCCTACAAGAAATCCTGGATCCGCCACTGCAGAGTGACAAATTACAAATAACACAAATGTAGTGCTTTTTGTGATGTTAGTGTATCTAAATTACTTTAATTAATCGCTATCATACGATGAAAGTTCCCATTGATGTGGTACCATTGTATTGAACACTTTGTCTCCATTTACCAATTTAGCCGTGGCTCTTTGCGAATTATTCTCATCAACACAGAATGTGCTCATTTATTGCTTTCATTGTTAGTAGCATCATCCGCATATAACGGTGTATGATCACGGTGACTTTAAATTGTTTTTGTTAGTTTATAAATAGATCTCTCATCAGGTATTTATTGTGATAAGGTAAAAATATCGCATCATTCTGTCTTTTTCAAGTTAGCACAATTCAACTACGTTGAAAAAGAAATTTTTTTTCCCCGTATCGAAAGAACGCCGGCCTATGACGAACGAGATAAAAAAAACGTCTGCCGACTTTTGTCGTAAATGTAAATTGATTCCTTATTGAAAACAAATAAAAGCTCTCTTGCATATTGCATAAACGTGTGAAAAGAGAAGGGCTAAAATTAGCTTTGCATCTCAGCGTTAATTTCTATGGATCTTTTTAGAGATTATTCTGCAATATGTGACGTACTGACATTGATTTGTTATTGATACGGAACACATTATGTCGGAAGATAGTTTATCAGGCAGGAACGGTTGTCTGTTCACTTTATCACGACTTTCTGATATTAACGTTCACCGTAACAATTAATCGTTACGACGTAATTCTTCAAACTAATAAAAACCTCGACGAAGGATAATCACAGTTACTGATTATGTTTTGCCCTGTGTTTGAGCGGTTATCTTCGTGGCGGTTCTTTTTTTTTGGTTTGAAGTATCGCGCTGTTGCAATTAATGCAGACTGAACTGTTTAAGAACCTAAATGGCTTGTTACTTACATTTGTTCAACTTTGTTTAACAGTCTGTATTTCATCATTTAAGAAAATAACTCTTCATACTACCAAAATTGAATATATTTCAGTGGGCGGTATTGAACTCTCACGCTAGAAATTTCTTCTTTTGCACCTTGTCAATTCCTGCATCGGCAGATCTTTGGTTGTCTAGGGACACTCCTGTCAACAGCAAAATATATCTGGTTTTCTTTTTTGTTTTGCTTATTTGCACGCTCAAATTGGGCTTGCTTGCCCCCACCCCCACCCCCACCCCACCAAAGAGGTTTATAAACGCTAAAGAGTAATCTGAAATCCTGGACCCGCCACACTTTTGTTCCTGTTTCGGAGAATACGAGAAACATTTACGTGGGCATCCCCTTCGAAATCTGTTGGATCTATCTCTCGTTGTCTGAACATAATTTACAGTTATGTACACGCAAGCTTTGAGTTATTCCTTTTTTCAACAGGTTAAATTGCGTGTCGTGTGGTTTATTTTCAGATATAAATCTCAACTTATGATACTAATTTTGCTGGTATCTTTGAGTATTTGCAGATACTTATTCCAGATATTTTTGAAATTTAGAGGTATTCGCATCTCAGAACAAACTATCCCTAAAAATGGAATAACCCAAGTTTTTGATATAAAACAACCCACATAGATGTTTCTGGATACAAAAGCGACAAAACTAACAAATCGTAACCACGTGTGTTTCAGGTGTTCCTGGGCCAAAAGTACGGTTACCGACCGATCCCGACCATCATCCTCGGCAAGGAGTTCTCGATGCTGCGGGAGGTTATCAAGCAGGTCCCGGTGGACGTCAAGACCCTCGACGACTGGTACAAACAGGACAAAAACGCAGTTCCTGATGTCTACATACTACAACCCATCAGCTCCATACTCAAAAACTTCAACAATAAGGTAAAGAGAGATGACCTGTCGGTGCACAGAGCCTCATGTCGTATTAATCAAGAATTTTCTAATTCCATCACAAAAATACATTGAAATTTTCTTTCCCAGAAAGTAGCTAAAATTATCTGAAATGGCTTTACTCCACTCTGTGTGGCTTGGCTCTAGTCTGTCCAGTATGACTCTACTTTTTACAGCTTGACTCCAATCCGTCAGAAAACAACTGAGCCATTTCGTCAAAACAGAGAGCTTCAGCCCTCTATCGGGCATGAGGCTCAAATATTGTGGCAACGTGCCCCAACATTTACCTGCCGGTTCCGCAGGTAGTTAGATTCTTGAGACTTGACTTTTATCAGTCGACGCCTAAAAGCTACCTTCACTTATGCGTACCCTATTGCAGTCTGGCACGTAGAATTGTCACTAGTGACGCAAAATATTCCAAACTCAATATCTGACTGCCTGTTCAACCAGCAGTAAGATTCTAAAAGCATAACTTTTATTCACCTCCGAGGTTCCGTAGATTATTTAAGGCTTTGTTATTGAATTGAATTAAATAAGTAACAGTAATATAGCGTTATTTGAGTAATTTTGGTTATTTTTACGTGAAAATTCCAGCGACAACCGAAGTTGCAGGAGCAGGACCAGAACAAGTGGTGGGAGACGATGGGGGACCTGCAGCGGATGCTGCGTAAAGCGGCGCAGGTTCTCGTCATGGCCCGCAAAATCAACAAGGAACAGATGCACAACTACTTCATGTCAGGTGAGTAATGTTCCGTGGTATTTGTCTTTTTAATCTGTGATCGATTAATGTTAAAGGTGGTTGAAAAATTGCCGATTTTCAGCAGTGGATGTATCAGTGCATTTGATTTTAACTTCCATCCCATCGCTAGTCCCTTTCCGTTTTGATCCCTTCCCTGAGACAAGTGAACAACCATTTACTATGACCACTGGTACCCCTATCTAGGACTTGGTATTATCCACCATTGAGTTTTAAAGCTCATAGTTCTTTCCGTTTCTACATACGTATTTCACGGGCTGCATCGAAGTGAAATCAATTCGATAATAATGGTGACATTTTTTTCTAATTTTCAGTCCGCACATAGGCCGCCCCTACATTTCTTACTAATTTTTTCCACCACGTGGCGCAGGCGTTTACACTGCTCTTGCACATTCTACAACTCAATTATTTTTTAATATTTCATATAAATTTTCCTACAATATTTTGTTCTGAAAGTAGAAGTGACCGCGCCTGACACCGCTCTGAAAATTAGAAAGAAATGTCACCAATAACAATAATTTGGTGATTTTTTTGTTTCAGTTACGGAGAGAGAAGTGCGAAGAGGAATAATCAACGCATCGGACGTGGAGGAACATTGTTTAGCTTATCTACGTATCATCAAGTCCATGAACCTGCAGGCATTGAGGTACGTCAACATTACTTACACAAGAGTCAAACGAGATGTTCCCACACAAACTCACAAGGGTGACATCTATTTCTGTTCTTTCAAACAGATTCCCTAAGTGCTAGTTTTCAAACCGCCAAGTTTTTGCATTAACTTGAGCTGCATGGGCTTTCGTACGCTATGTGACGGGTTAGCACTCTATGTCCTTAAATTTCAATAGTTAGTATGATTGAGATATTTATGATGAAATCAATTTTAACCGTATGCGCAATCTTCAGTTTTCTCAGATATAGATCGTGGGATCCATTTCGGTACGAAATAGCTTGATTAGACTGCAGCAGCTAACATTAGCATTTCTAGTTCTTTAGTTTAAAATCTCAGACACTATTTTAACCAAGGTATTCCTGTAAACTTTTGCGCTAATCAGAGATGGGCTTAGTATTTAGAAATCCTTGGTCCAATCTCGTCACCAAAAAGAACATAATTGTGTGGTAATAAAGATAATATACTGTAACCATGACGACACATCTTCTTCCCGGCATCTGCCACTGAAACACTAATAAGTTAAAGCCAGAATTAGAATAGTTCATAATTTTTTAATAGATAATAATATTAGTCTATTATAATAAGTGGATCAGCTACAATTGATAATAAAATATCAATGTACTTGCAATGGGTAGTTAAATGTCCGCCTTATCTATGGTGACAATATGTCGTTTTAATCATTGGCTATAACTTCAAAACACCCGTTAGACAAGCTAACTACTTTTGAAAGGAATTTAGTGTTTTTATTGCTTTGAACAGATTTGCTCGTAATTTTATCGACATGGTTGGACGGGACGTGGACGTTGAAGCTCAGAAACTGCTCGCTTCGTTACGAGACGACAAACTGGCGCAGAAACTTCCCGAGAGCAACACCAGCAGATTCGAGGTGAGGATTGCAGAGTTTGTTTTAAATTTTGGGGATGTAATCCATTTTATAGGGCCACTGGTACCCTCTGTTTGGCACTTGGGGTGACTCTGCCCATTGGTTTCAAAGCCAGAGTGGATCTGTAGAGCTGCGACCGGTACTCACTGGTCTAGTCAAAGTATTTCAAGAGCACAAGTTCTCGTATTCATTTTGTGCAACTAAGAAGTTAATAAATGTCTGAATATCTGAAAGTGTGATACCATCCACTATTTTAAATTAGATCAGGTGATTTTATATTCATTGCATCTCATTTTCCGTTTCTTATATCCTAATACATTTATTACTTGACTTTATTTATGAAATTACTTTAGGTGGAGTGGTCGGGTAAGGAAGGTATAGATACGGAACATCATGCTGAATATCTCAAAGATTTCTGCGAAAACTTCTACAGGTAAATATCAAAACGTCCCGTATTTTGCTTTTCTTATGAGGGACTGTTGGAAATTGGAAAGAGAAATTGGTTTTCGACTGTGTTTCAGTAATGCTAATAATACACAAAATTAAATCTGCGAAAGCTATGCGTGAAGTATCAAAATTTGTCAATTCACGCATAGCTTTGGCAGATTTAATTTTGTATGTTACTTAATTACTGAAACATAATCGAAAATCAATTTCTCTTTCAATCTGAGAAGGCTTGTCATGAATTAACAAATTTTGACCATTTGGTCGTGTTCAGTTCTGTCAATTTGAATAATAAATATGCGATCTATTATTATTATTATTATTATTATTATTATTATTATTATTATTATTTTAAAACAAACCAAGGTAATACGCAGTACGGGACCACATCTGTTTCAGTCGCGCGCTCTTCCAAGACAAAAAGAAGTGTTTTTACAGAAATAACACTGCACTAAATTCTAATTAATTACTTTTTTATATTAAACACATAACACACAAACACATAATTCTTTTATTAACATTACACCTGTTTCCTTAGTAATTAACATAATTAATCTCATTGCCATTAAAGGAGCATTGTAGCACAACTAGATGCGGCTGTGATAAAGGAGATGCCGCTCTCCACGGAAAAGATCTACAGTGAATGTCTCCAACAGGCTCATAGCTGTGTCAAATCAGTAACACTCTTCCAGGTAACAATGACGGCAACAGCAGCAACAACAGTGCAACAACCTCGTAAAATCTTAACCTTTGTTTTGTATGCTACAACTTTCTACAACTACTGCTTCTCTCGCTACAAAAACGATTTTATTTCGGATGTTTGGTTTAGGTCATTAATTAATGTCATTTTTTAAATTTGGAAACAGAAGTTTAATTGGCAGCATTATAAATTAAGCCTTGAACTCTCGGTTTGTCTGGTCAAAACACTTTAAATTTATTTTTTAAAAAAACCCCCATCTATTCAAAGTTAGAGCAAACAAATCCGAATTTTCTCCCCATACCAAGTGTGGCAGCTACGTACCTGCTCCTCATTGTTGTATCCCTAGTACATACGTAACATAGGCCCTTATAGTTTATACCTGTTACTTTTACGTTTGACTTTGGATACATCAAAGAACGTAAATTGTTGCGGCATAAAAATTTCTGCTACAAATCTGAAATTCATTCAAATGATAAAGGAACTGCTGGCGGATAGACATTTAAAAGCGGAAGGGAATATTTTAGGTATCTTCAATTAGAAAAGAAATGAAAATCAAAACAAAATGAAATATTTATCAACGAAATTCAAAGTCAAACTAAACTGTTTTTATTCTAACTAATTGTTGTTACCTTATCCAGCTATTTTACCTTGGTTGGTTCAAGCCCTGATGTAAATTGTTGTGTTTAGCGCCTGACAGAAATAAACCTTGTACAAAATTGCGTTTTACACCATGTAGTGCGTTCTGAAACTACCAGGCTTCTTTCAATCATCTATATTTTAATGCCTAGTTTGCAGCACTTTTTTAAGTGCTTTGAATTCCAAATTTGTTAGAATGTTTTTTTTAATGGAGCGATAAAGCGCAACATGGAAGTCATGAAAAGAATTTTTTCTGTGTACTACCCCTAATCCTTCCTCGACGTGATTAATGTTGTTATCACTCTCTTGCAGAACCTATCAAAGATGTTATTTTCTGTAGAAACCGCTATTGAAAACCTGAATCTATTGATTTGAAAACTGTCATAGATGTGTGAAGTAGATAGTAGAATGTATTGGAACTTACAGTTCTTCAACTGTGCATCTACATCTCAAACGTTATTTTTAGTCTACAAATCTACATATGTTACATAATAAATGTTACCATGAGTTTCTTTTTTCAAGAACAATTATCCGGCCTCATCCGTTCCCTCTAAATATTGGCTGGTTTGTGAAATATCCGGATTTTCAGTATTTTAAATTAATAAAAAAGGAAATTTGTTCCCAAGAAAACATGGACGGAAATTGAGGGTTTCCGGATTACGGGGAGCGGATAAAAGAGGTCTGACTGTATTTAGAGATAAATTTTGTGTGTACGAGATGGAAAAAATGTGTGGCAAGCCACTCTTTTGAAAATTATCCAAATTATGGGCAGGGTCCAGGGTCAGTTCCAAAAGACAGGCTTGTTTTGAGGATGGGTTCCCATCCTTGCAGATATAATCTTTGGTACCAAACTAAATGCCATCTTTGTGGTTGAGAATAACTGTTATAACGGCAGTTGTTCTCAACGGCAAATAGAAGGCGAAACAACTAATGATGATTATTTTCGATGATTTCGAAATTTTAGCTGAACATTTTGAAATGAATAGTCCTTAAATTGTTGTTATTGTTTTATTTATGTGCCAATCTGTATCTCCAGGCATGTTATTGATGTTTTTATTTACATTATTGTTTATTTTTAACCCATGCTGTACATGAGCCTCTCTGAACCCTCGTTTGTTGTTACTCTGTGTTGTGCTTTAGGCGAATGATAGACCTGCTCGAAGCCGATGTTATTCGTGAAAGACCCCTCTCTGATAAATCCTACTATGCTGAACAACTACAGCACTTACACACATGTAAAAAGAGTATTAGAGTGTTCAAGGTATGGTTACATCATCGTAAATTTTCTGTGAGAATAATACATTTGATATCATAAATACGCATTAGAATTGAAAGATCTGTGTCTTGAATTTAAAATACGTTTTTTTATGGTTGATGACGATTCAAGGTAGGTTAGGTGACTGAAAGTACAATGCCTACAAAACAACTGTATTCCGAACTTGTGTGCACGAATTCAACCTATTTACAATGTAATACGAACCCTCAGCTGAATTTTAAATCTCCAAACAAAACCAGCTCAAAACCCAAGTGATGTGGCTTACCGGACATTGTAGGGACGAGAAGCGGAGATCAGTAAGATCAAGAAGTACCTGATGGGGAACCTCGGTTACGCGAGTGAGCCGCTCGTCCTGCACGGTGAGGCTGGATGCGGTAAAACTAGTCTGCTCGCCAAGGCCTTCAGCTCCGTGAGTCTCTTCTTGGACTAAACAATTAAACTTAAAAATATCGATAACAAACAGTAGAACTTGTCCTGGGTGACACCTGTCTTGAACGTCAAACTGCCTTTTTCGACACCTATTGGAGAAACAGTTCAGTGTCGCTCAAGACAAGTTCTACGCGCAAACTAAATAATACCTTCAGTTACAAAATTGAGACGATTGTTCTAAATCCGCACCCAAGAGGTTACCACACAATGCCAGTCGTGTTTAACTTGGTATACCAGTTTTTGTTATTTTGGAATTTCTGATTTTAAAGTATGGTCGGAAATGTGACCTAAACAATGACACAACGATGTTACTTTACAAAATTCGTTTGGACTAAGTTCCAAATTGAAATCCTCCACTCTATTTCTGCAATGGATTTCACATGTTAGTGAATTTTTAGCATTTTTGTCTGTCGAATGACAGAGTATGTGGTCGTCCGCCTAAAAAACTTGTTAAAGTAGAAACCAAGACAAAACGAAAATGTCTTGTAGCTGTTGCCGTGGTTATGACGTCATTCGGCAGACACATGACGTTACGTTCGATGTAACGACGTTTCTAGTTACTAGAGATGTTCTCCAAATTGTTAAACGTATTGGATCTTGGTATCATTTCTTTGAATAACCAAGTTTATGTCAAATTTATTTCTCTCGCGCACAGTATCGGTTGCGGATTAAGTTCTAAATTGAAATCCTCCAGTCTATTTCTGCAACGGATTTCACATGTCAATGCTTTTTATCATTTTTACTCAAGACATTCTCTAAATTGTTAGTTGGTTGGTTTTGTTTTTTTTGTGTCAGTCCTTTTAAAAACCGAGATAAACAGCTCGTTTTCATAAACTTACTTCCCATCATTTAATGCAACAAAATGCTGTATGTTGTTTTTTTCCATAATGCTGGTCTGGTAGCGTTATGTAATAAACCAACATAATGCTACTCTCATCATTCATTTTGTTGCGTTATGGACGTGCATTAAATTTATGAAAACGAGCTCAGACTATTAAATAACTACAAAAGTTTAAGGCCCCCCAAAAATTGAATTTCAATTGAACTTCACGCTGGGTTATTGACATTCTATTGAAATAAAAGTGATATAAATTTAACGATCTGGATGGTAGCATTAGGGAAAAAATCCATTCTTAACGCGTTAAAGGATTGACGTTCAGTTTATGAAAACGAGCTGACTGTCAGGTTTATTTCTCTCGCACACAGTGTCGGTTGTGGATGAAGAACGGTCCGGGAGAGAACATCGTGATGCCGCTGCGGTTCATGGGAACGTCGCCAGACTCCTCGTCTCTCATCCCCATGCTGACGTCACTCAGCGAACAAATCTCCATCAACTACGATCAGAACGTCGACGATATTCCTGACGAGGTTTGTGTTACTTACATAAAAAGGCCAGACTAATTACTTATTTACGTATCAATGGAAAGAGGCGATCGAAAAAAAACTAAAAGTAAAAATTGACTTTACTGCATATTTTTGTACTTTTAATTAAAATTCACGAAATCAACATATCATTTTTCTAAATGTTGTTTGACGACATGAAGGAAAGTGAAGATTTTGGGTTATTTAGGCTTTGATTCAACTTTTTTCTCTTTACAATTTTTGATTTTTGACAAGGGCGGGAAATGTAATCCGACAAGTAAAAAATGTCTGGCCTGAACAGTGATTTTCTGTTTCCGTGATCCGTTTACAGGAAATGAAACTGTCTGTATATTTATCTAGTTACTGGGAAAGACCACGTGTATTTGACCAGTTTATTTTACCAGTCTTTTCACAACTTCACTTTCTCGTCACGTGTTGACATAAATAGGTCTTTTCTGTACAGCAGGACCTCTTTCGAGCGACACCCAACTTAACAAAAGTGTCACTCAAAGAAGTGAATACCTACATTTGATACCAGTAAATTTCGACGAAAAAGTGTCGTATAAGAGAGAGTTTTGTACGTTTCCGATTAATTTTACCGAATTATTTGTTACAGTTGTCACCGTTATGCACACACTTCAAGAAACTGCTGGGCTGCGCAACTGCTGAGAGACCGATCATCATGTTCCTTGATTCTCTGGATCTCCTGTCTTCGGCCGACGGTGCTCATCAGTTGGTAAAGAATTTATACGCATATAAATCTGAAAAAAAACCCACAAAAATTCTACAACTTGCAAATATATTTTATAAAACTATTAGACACGTTAGATCTGAGCAATTTTCATTGGAACTGTTACAGGCAGTAACAGTAACAGGCTTGTCCAAACTATTTTTAAATATACCTTGATTTGAAATTCGTTACATCGAAAGACTTAAATTTGTATAACTTGTGTTAATGTAGATTTTGAATACTAAAATAATAGGATTCAATATGTTGTGTAATATATCTTAACGTCAGTAAATATATACATTCCAGTTTAGCTCATGTCGTCATGTTTAGACATTGATTCAAGTGACATCAAATTACAAACAAAAAAATTAACATGTAACTAATCCTGAATAAGCCTCTTTAAATGTAACTAAATATAATCAAACGTGACTTTGGCTAATGGATTAAAAGGAATAAATATCTAAACAAAGTTTGAACAATATGGAAGACTTTAACCACACTGTTTACTTCAAGAAGGGAATTAAAATAGGTGTAGGAATTATTCTTGGAAAGGATTACATTCGACGTAGATAGAAGCATGCCCAATACGTTCTCTTTTTTCAGACATGGTTTCCGGTGACATTACCACCGCATTGTAAACTAGTGGTCAGTCTGCTGTCCAACTTCGAGGGGATGTTGGACCGCCTTAAGGTTCTGCTACCCAAGGAAGAGAACTACATAGAGGTGACCCCACTGGGTATCAAACTGGGTATGGAGGTGATACAGTCGTGGCTCAAGGATAAGGGAAGGACCCTGACGGAGGAACAGTGGGAGAAGGTGAAGGAGGCCATCACCAAGTGTAACCTGCCGCTCTACGCTCAACTTGTGTTCGGCGAGGTGTGTACTGCGTCTTATACAGGGGCCCCCATCAGAAACTTTTTCCGGGACGAATATCGTGGCACTATGTATTTCCAATGATGTTGGCTCCACCAAATGCAAACTATTATCGCGACTTTTTTCGATCGAAACTGCTTCGATTTCATCACGCGTTTTCTGCAATGTTAAAATGACACTGGTGGAGCCCATCCTTTATTTAAATTCTGGCCAATTGGTAAATAACACTGGTCTTACCAGAATCCTTGATTTGCTATTTATTCATCCACAGCTTTCCTATCAAGATACTTAAACCATGTATTATGTGCTTATCCCAATTCAGAGTTTGACATCAGAGAAACTTTTCCACAAATAATATTGACATTATCTGCGGTAACATCTATAAACTTACATTTTTGTACCTTCTGTCACATTGGCGAATCCATGAAATCAACAACAACTGCATGAAAATGAAGAAAATTTGGGCCGTGGGAGGGGGCGCGCCAATGTCTCAGTTGGTACTAATAATGGGTAACTGACAGGAAACAATAGAGACCAGTGACCATAATCCGATGCAAATAGAAACAAAATTTAATTAAATCACTTATATTAAAGTTAACTAACATATCCACTCTTCACTCGTCAGGTTGTGCGGTGGCGCTCGTACGACCGGATCAACTATCTGCACCTACAGTACACTATCAACCAGAGCATCATGAAGCTGCTGGACCGGATAGAGAACCAGCACGGCAAGATCCTCGTGTCCCACGCGCTCGGCTACCTCACCGCCGCCAAGAGTGGGCTGTCCGAGGCGGAGCTCGAGGACCTGCTGTCTCTGGACGAAAAGGTAGTTTTCTTTATAAAATATTCTGTGAATTGAGGTCCCTTTTACAGAAGCGACTGGTAATGTAAGAACAACTAGAGTCGTGTAGTATGTTGTCCGGCCTCGGAGTCGTGGTAAGTATTGCTTGGCAACTGTCGCTGCTAACTCCCTGTAGATTTGGTCTGACCTCTCGGGGGTTCATCCGGCGTATTTAGGTGCTGGTTGTTAGTGGGGTAAAGGAAAGGAGACTCGTTGGCACATGGCAAGTCCTGCAGTAGCCAATATTTCGAACTTGAAGTGTGAATACCTGGATCTGTTGTTTGCTTGTTTACTCACCTAAGGGTCAGTCTAATGATAACCAAGTTTTCCATTTTAATGAGTTTACTAAACAAAAAAGCAGTTTGACGGTCGTGTTGTGGACCATTCATCAAAAAGTCAAATTCATCCTGAAATGCTCACTACATAAACGCATTAAAGGTTGGCCTCCATTGGATTCAGCTTGATCATTTAAATGAGCATCGTAAATCACATGTAATCAAAGTCATCTTTTCCAGAAAACTGGTTTGAGCAGGGTTAGCCCCAAAATTACTTTAACCTCCTCCTTTTAACTCACGGTACCCACGTTTTCTTCCGCGCAGGTGCTTAACGACGTGTACCAGTACCACTTGCCGCCCGTGCGGCGTATTCCTCCGCTGCTGTGGACGCGCATCCGTAACGAGATGCCGGCGTATCTCTCCGACCGCGAGGCAGATGGCGCCATCGTCATGAACTGGTAATTATCCGTTTTCTTATTTTTCTGTCGAATGAAAATTCAATAGTAAGTGGTCTTCCGCCTAAAAAAATCTAGGTGTAACTATCAAATTAAAAGCAGAGTAAAAAGGGATAATTCTTCGTTTATTTTTCCATTGTTACATCGAAAGAGCGTAATTGGATAATTGCAAACTCGTTTCAACTTACGACAGATGTTGCGTTGGCGCTTCATGCTGGACATCAGAAACAAAGCTCTACAGGATATAATTTCCAACTTTAACCCTGCTATTGCTAACCTTAGTTTCACGTCTTCACGGCAAATTTATCCAGGGTAATAACGCAAGTTTATTTAGATCTACCTTTTGCATCATTTATTTTTCACGAGACAGGTACCACAGACAGTTTGTGGACGCGTCACGTGAGAGGTACTTCCGGAACATTAACTTCCTGTCTGAGATTCACTCCAACATTGCGGACTACTTTCTGGGCATCTGGGGCGGAAGACCCAAGCCTTTTGAGTATTCAGAGCTACAGAGACAAAGATTCTTCCTTGATGACGTGAAAGGCGAAGAAGACAGAAAGGTTTGTTTTACTTCCTTTTTGTTCAGAGACATAAATAATGTTAAGATTCTCGCCATGGTGTAAACCAGCAACAGAATTGATGCAAAAAAAATAAGACATAAATGAAGGTCAACTTAAACTAGTTTTGTAGCTTAGTTTAAAACATACAAATTGATGCGATTATCAAATATCACTTGCTGCACTTTTTATAAACTTTAACAGCCCTCTTTAATGCAACAACATCAATAACTGCACTCAATATGTGTTACGTTGGTATATTACCTAATGCCATTAGAGTGGTGTTAAGTAATGAACCAACATAAGGCAACACTTCTTAGATTCACATGCATTAAATTTTGAGTGTTGTGTGGTTTAAGAGTATGAAAACATGCTAATCATCAACAAGTTTTACAATATTTGTGAAGCACATGTACGTTGTGCAAGAAAGGCGATGTAAAAACAGAAAATTGCTATTTTCCATTCCCGTTAGGTACCAGAACAACCACTGTTCTTCACGAATGAGCAGGGTAAGGTGGTTCGATACAACTTGCGTAAGCTCAGTGAGTTGCCGTACCATCTCAACCGATCTCACCGCTTCGAGGATCTACACAACGAAGTAATCTTCAACGTCAGCTTCCTCAACGCTAAACTCAGCAGTTCTCCACTAACTGCCGTCATCGCTGGTAAGTGTGAAAGCGTTAAATACTGAAAGAAAACAAAGTCGTACTTGATCAAGTACATCTACCGGAAGGAATTTCAGACTGGAACACTTCAATCCAATTTCGTGACGTTGCTTTCCTCTAAGAGAGCTTTATAGTACGCAACACAAATCGTGAAAGACTGGTGAAGCATGGGAAGTGTGAAAATAAACAAAATAATTAAGTGAGAGATAGTGCAGGACACGGTGCAAAAATAAGTAACGACTGTAGACTCGCTACAGGCGGCTTTGCAATATTTTAGATTTGTTAGATAAAATAAATCTTCCTTTTCTTCTTTTCAGATTTTGAGGACGCGTTGTTCCACCATTACGATAAGAACGTGGAGATTCTGGCGGACGCTCTCATGCTCTCCGCCTCAGTGCTCACCAAACAACCACAGATGGTCGGACCCCAGATCATAGGAAGGCTGCTACCATTACTACCCTCTTACGAAAAGGTACGTACATCTTTTACGATACCTGTGTTTTGAAACCAGCCGTTCCTATGATAAGACTGAAGCGCAGCCACATCTTCTATTTCATTGAAATTGCGTTTTAGACCACATGTTGTTTGAGTCCCTTTTGTCGGACTTTCCGGGCGTACCAGGCTGCCTGTCATAAAGATTAGGCAAACTGAAACTTCCTAGCGAGTATAAATTGCTGTTCAGAGATTCTGCATTTGAGTACCTTGTTAAAATAACTTAATTGTTTTAAAAAGAATTTTCACGCTGATTGACTGATTGCGTTGTGAGTTGAATGTTAAGAAACGAACCATCTCTAATGAACATAAACCGTTGCCTATTCCTCAATAACGTTACTTAGTGAAACTTTTCAATGTATTCCAAGTAGAATTCTCTGTTCACATGCAAAAACGTGTTACTATATTTGTAGATACGACAGTTGATTCGGCAATGTGATACTGAAGGTCTGACTATTAACGCGTTGGTGCCCATGTACCACTGTATGCACACACCAGGGGGACCGTTACAGTACTCACTAGAGGGCCATCCGTTCGCTCCGTTTGGAGTAGGAATTACATCCAATGCAAAGTACCTGATTTCCGTGTCCAATATATTTATTATCTGGGATTTAACAAACGGAGATGTGTACCGGCAGGTAACTTATTTTAGCAATTATTGTTTTCTTTAATTCTATACACACATGTACAATAGCAACTGAACAAAATTAGGATATTCTACCATAGCTTTAACTAACACGTTTACAATATACCACAGAAAATTTGGAGATTACTGCCTCATATTTTCATTATTACCGCCCGCGCATGCGGGAAGGTCATGTCTGTCTGTGTGTGTGTGTGTGTGTGTGTGTGTCTGTGTGTGTCTGTGTCTGTGTGTGTGTCTGCGTGTGTGTCTGTCTGTCTGTCCGGGCTATAACTTTTGAAATGCTTGATGTAGAAACTTCATTTTTGGTATGGTGGTACATCTTCATATTATCTAGGTCAAGTTTGAG
>JBCAUI010351295.1:0-14947 GCA_038406195.1 Haplosyllis anthogorgicola | reverse complement strand
CTTTTTACAAGAAATAAAGAGGGTACATAGGTGCATAAGACTGTGAAATGTGAAGTTTGTTCCATCAAATGCCTGTCTAGGAGCAAGGATCAAAGAAAAATACAAACATGGCTGCCAATTTGAGAATAATGGCAACATAACATTTGCTGGGCATTCATGGGGGATATAGGTGCATGTGTGTGTACAATATGAAGTTTCTACGATCAATAGTGTGCTCAGGGCAAGTGTGCACAGATGACGATGATGCTGACAACAATGACAACAAAAACAACAATGACAACAACGCCGGAAGACGGAAAAATCATGATTCTACAGGCTCTTTGGCATTTTTGCCAAATGAGCCAAAAATCAAATAGAAATGCACCAATCATCATAATATATTCTACAAACTCTACAACTGAACGTAGTTAATTGTAAGGTTTGAGTCGTAATAAGTTGTAAAATAACGTACACTAACAAAAAGTATGGCGGGGACTACACGGCGGGGTATGGCAACTGATTTTGGTCCCTTTAGATGCAAACCCCAAACTAACGATAGAATTATTTGAAAATTTAATGTTGAACATAGCTACCTTCTTTAAAACTATTCTTTGGTCTCCTAATAGTTTTATGCCCTGCTAACGTTGCTATTGTCTTTTTTACAGTAAATCAGTTTTGATATCCTGTTGGGGGTATCATCCTGAACGTCGGCCAACGGTGGACGACTTGATGGACATCATGTTGAGTAGTGAGTGCCTCATCACACCCTGCTTGAATGCACCAAAGACTGCTGTAGCACTTGAAATGCAAGAATCTCTAGACATTGTACCCCTGAGACAGGGGCATAGATCGAGAACAGGGTTACGGACTCCAAGTGAGCACAACCAAGTGTCAAGTGTGTCCAGTGCACACGACTCAAAAATATTTACACACTCTCCAACAGGTGTGAGCGAGCCATTTATATTTCCTCCCATAGGTAGTAGTGGTGTGCTACCAGCAGGAGTTGGTGGTGGAAATAATAGTATCAGTATGGTTGGAAATAGTGGAATTGCACCTCTAGTCATGATCGACCATCGGTCACACATCAGTAGTGAAATTCAGCAAAGTGAGGAAGGTCGCACAGAGACTATGTCCGGAAGCCCAAGCGGTAGTGAACCTGACATTACAACTCACTGTTTACCTAAAAGTTACAACTGTGAGGATAATTCCTCGTCCAAAAGTACCTCACCAGATTCGCCCCTGCAGTTACGTTACATAGCACTGCCGGCTTCTCTGGAGGAGCGAGCCGATTCGGACTACAGCAGTGAACATTCTAAGGACATCTGGAATCTCAATGGGACGTCTGTTGTATGACATCT
The DNA here is from genome assembly GCA_038406195.1 of Haplosyllis anthogorgicola. Classification (NCBI taxonomy): domain Eukaryota; kingdom Metazoa; phylum Annelida; class Polychaeta; order Phyllodocida; family Syllidae; genus Haplosyllis; species Haplosyllis anthogorgicola. The sequence goes on along the minus strand of JBCAUI010351295.1, from coordinate 13,610 downwards.
AGGGAGGAAAAGACCAGGCACTTCCAAATAAGAAAAAAGAATAGAAAAGGCACAATTGTAAGAAACAATATGAATCACACTTATTAATGTTTGGAATTTATTCCTTGAAAGTTCCGTATCATTTAAATATTGTGCACTCACTGATATATACTTCTAGCACTTGATGTTATTCGTATTAATATGAACAGTATAATGGCAACAGCAAAGTGTCTGATCTTTTCCTCACAGGAAGTTGTGTAACACTTTATCTATCTGTACCAGTTTAGGCAATGAGGCTAGAAGTGTAAAATACGTCCATTGCAGCTCAAACGTACATGTAGATGGTATTAAGGGAAGGGCGCTGGGGCATATCTCTCTGACTTCAAATGTTGGCGTTTGAAAAGTGTATTTGCCTTTTCTCTGTCGGTACTTGATACCAATCTACTTAATCTCTTGATCTGCGATTCTTTTATATTGCAGTTACATTATGCTATGTATGGCTGTCCAAGTCAGAAAATGTATATTGATAATCATGGCAATAACAAACTAAGTTACAGTTCAACTCGCGTGTTATGTAGTACGTTGTTACTGTGATAGCAATATACAAACACGGACATCTCCCGGGGCCTGTGAAGGTCCTAAGACATAATACTCACGCTTTTGAATTACTATATATATTAGATATAGTGATAAATGTTGTATGTCTTAACTGTTACTAAATAGAAAATTTGAGCATGGAAGGCAAAAACAAGGGTATCTGCCTGATGCTTTATTTATACAGAGAACGCATTATGCTATTTATAAATCTGTGTGGTAATGCCGGATTAAGCTTGCTCGAGGCAGTTAATATTGGTATATATTGTGTTACTTTAGTTCCTCTGAAATGGAAACAATCTGGATATATCATAGTTCGACCAACCTACGCGAAAAGATTTGGTCAATATACCATGCTAAACAATGCATTTCAACCATAACAGGGCGTGGCAATTTAATTGATTCAATTGCTACAAGTTTAATTTGTCACCAAGATTATATTCTATCGATGTTTTCTTTCAGAGATCATTATAGTGATGTTTAACATCATACGAACATTCACTTTGCAGTCTGACAATTCACCAAATATATCTATTGTTCCACGGATATTTATATTTTACTTGTATTTAACATTTATTATCTCTAATTCAAGCATCAATTCTGCTAACAGGGTAATTTACTGAATGTATTATTTATGTTTCAATCCATTCCAGCGTGGAATCATGCATTTTTGAGTGAACATATTCCATGTATATTTGTGTACAGAATTAGTGCATGGGCATGAACACTCACTGAGTAACACTGGTTGTTTCTCAATTAGAAAATGATGGTAAAATAAAACATATATATACAATATTCAAAACTAAAAACATTTGCCATAGTGGGCCAAGTATTTCTGTGCGGAAATTATTCGATGCCAAGGCTGCAATACAGCTTAATTTTGTCCTGAAGTTCACGTGTATAGATAATATGTATTTATAATTTTTGTACAAACTGTGTATGACTGTGCGTGTAAATGGTAATTTATTGTATGCTTATTGTATGCATTGTGATTATTGTACAGATGCTTATTTGTAAAGCATTGCCAAAGAACACAGGTGCCATGGATTATTTCACAGTGAACGTTGTTGAGCTATCTATTTTGCTGTTACATGTATTTACGTTTTCTGTTCCGGTTAGTATTACGCCTTGTAGATTTTATTTGTTTTTAAGTATGAGTGTTCAGGAAATAATGGTACAAATATTTGTACCATTTGTGTCCAAGTCAATTAGCAAGAAATATGGTGAGGGACTATTTTCAGACAATTCTCGAACTCCAATAAAAAGTGTTGGACATAAACAATTGTGATCCATCAATAGAAAGCAAGCATATAAAAGCCCACCAAAGAAGAAAAATACGCAAATTAATTCATGTTCTCTTGCAAAAAGAAGTGTGAGATTCTTCAGTCACATGGAACACTTCCATTCGAGACAATACGGTGATAGTTGCAATAATTTTAATTGAATTGTGGACATTAAGAGATTACAAGGACATAGATAAAGGGAAGTGTAAATGACCAAAAATGTAATACTTTCAAATTTAACAATTTATATCGGATGCCTCCTTGTAGATACATTTTCCTTTGTTTTCAATGAAAATTACGGTTTGAAAGTTAGTGATTGTCTAGTAAATATTTAAATACTCTTGTCCAGTCCACTGCAAAGCAGCCAAATATAAAACTTTTGTTGTAATGTAAATGTTGTGTCGAGCCTATGAATGCTGAGCATTTCTTGTTTGCTCTGTACAGTAGCCTGTATTAGACCAAAACTATAAAGTTGAAATGAACGAATCTAGGTTATTATAAAGAACAAAGGTACACTAAGTCTGACCATGAAGCACATATGCTTTCAAGAATAATTCGCGTTTGGGTGAAGGCAATGGTTATAAAAGCCGTCTCCAGTATTCATTGAAATCACTGAAGTCAAGGACTGCCGTGGAACTTGTCAATTCCAACATGATACACGTTCAAGTGGATTCTTATTTATGTTGTCTATCAAACAAGGCCAATTTTGTTTTTAGACAACTATTTCACCAGTGCTTAAATTCGTTTGTTTAATTGGTCAAACTTGCCTAATTATTCAGACAAAATAAGTAAGAAAACCTCTATTCACGACAATGGCCGAAATCATGTCTGTATATTTCGTGTGCTGATATAGTTCAAAAGGTAGCGAATAATGCGTATTCCTGTATAAATGGTACATGTCTATTTAGAGAACGTAATTATTTTATATCAGACCTGGCTGTTCAAGAAGATGGAAATGTTTAATATATTCTAAATGTAAATTGCAATAAATTAGATCAAAATGCCACGGTCGTATAAATGTTAAAACTGCTCTGTTCTGTGATCATATTTATTAAATAAAAATGTTACTATGAAGAAATTGTTGTTTTGTTTTCTCTTTAGCTTTCGCTCTTAGATTTCAATTTTTTATATTTAGTCCGAGGCCGATGAGCTTTTAACTTGACATCTCAGTTACTTGGTTGGATTCTTCTTGGGATTTTTCTATGTGATGATTTTGCAGCATTACAACACCCTTTTAGGTAGATGTACGTTCAGTTGCTATTGTTTGAAATCTAATAGGAGTTTCAGGATGTGATGTAGTTCTCTTCAAGTGACTCTTTCTGGTCACGTACTAAAACTTGTCCACATTTTCGTGCCTAATCTGCAACAACTGGCTGGTCTGCCTAATCTGCCTAGTAGTCAACTGTTTGCGATGGGAAGACGCTTTTTGTATCAGTTATGTTGAACCGAATTGTCAACAACGTACAAGTATCTCAGATGGTTAAATTAAAAAGGCATCTGCCGAATCATTAAAACAATCTTTGTATGAAAATGGTTTTGTCGCATATATTTCATAAATTAATAAGAATCATGCGTGTCATTCCTTTCTGTTTTCCCTGGTCCATGCCCATCTTGGTACCACAGGATGCTATCTTCCACCCAGAAACATATTTTTTTCAACCTAATATTTCTTTTGTACTTTAAAATATTAATGCAGATAATGTAAACCAAAATAATGGAACTTTGTTTATTATGTTGAAATTAAATCAAATATGTCTCAGATAATAGACATCAGTTTAAATAGGCCACATAATCATTTGGGCAACACACCAGTAGTTGGTTTTCCAGATCACATTTTTGGTCATACAAATTCAGCACTGTTGTGTACACCTAATGTTTAGTTGCTTATTCACCCTGGATTGGTTATTATTGACAATAGAGCAAACTGGTGTGGTATCTGCCATTTATACCAGAGAAGTGGGAGCAAACAATACCTGCAGCAGTGCATCGGATTGCCCTGTCACAGAGATAGTTCCTGGCCCAATTAGGACACACAGAAATTTAGTTTATGATTACAAAGCTGGTCAGACGGTTGCAGCTGCATCCTCTCATCACAAACTGATAAGTCATGTTGTAATGGTTACAGGCAGATTATACTTTATGTAATCTCTTTGTTTTCAAATTAATTTTCGTTGCCTAATTTATTTAATCTGCCTAATTTAGCGGTAGTAATAACTGACATAATTTGAACTGCAATCATTGCCATTTCTGGCAAAATTAACATTTTAAATGACTAATTTTCAACCCAAGTAGGTAGTTTAGGGGGAAAATGAATTCGGAAAAAAACCTCGATTGTTGTTGGAGTGACTCGTGTGGTGTCAGCAACAAAAGACGAGGGTGACCTGGAACAACCTGAATCACCCATCTTTACAGATGGATAGCAAAATAAATAGAAAGTGAATAAAAGAAAACATGTGGCTATTTGATTGTGATCATTACTTGAAGTTTAAAATCTGAGATGTGTAACCTTAGTGGGACTGATCCGTGGTCATAAACCGTTGAAATCTTGAATGAAAACGTTTAAAATGCCTTTACGGTCAATTATTGACCTTTTATGACTGTTCAATATTTTTCAGGTTGAACAAAGAAATCTTTCGACAAATCTGTTGAGCAATCAATGCATGCGCAACTAGCATGTTTTAAACACCCGTCGAATTCAGAATATGAATGTACTACATGGTCACTCTTGTGGGATTGTCTTATTCTGTTCTAGAAATTTCAGCACAGAGAAGAATCGATGAAGACCACTCACCAGAATTATTTTCTTATCGACCACAAGGGATTTTCGGCCAAACTGATACTATTGAGGATTGTAATCTAAATGAAATTTTCTAAAACCCTACAAAGGAGGACGAGACATGCCAGTGGGTGGGTTTTTTATCTTTACGGATTTCACATAGACGACTTCAAGTTACTGGGGGAAAGTTAGTGGGTTACAGGAAATTGCTCTTCACTTGCAGTTAATAAGAGGTCGAAAACGACATTACAAGGGCCGTGGAGGCATTGACTTCAAGCAATTAGTATTCATCTCTATCCAGTTTTCAAAATGTTCTGTTCTCTGTTTTCAAGGTGTAAATTGAGTTTTGGGGTCTTAAATATTTACCAGTGCAAACTGACGTAGTCTACTCCTGCGATCTTTAGGCAAGGTTCATGGACTTTATGATAGCATGCAATTATCACAAATTCTGTTCATTTAAAAAACTGAAGGGAGAAATGATATTTGGCGTATATAAATCAAATAATATTTATGTGTCAAACATATTTAGAAATTTAGTAAATGTATGAGTCGTTTGAAACTTGTCGATGAAATTTGCTTGATTGCCAGAAAGTTATCTGCTATCCATATAGTTTCATCTGCAGACATCACTTGCTTACACGAAGGAATTCTAATCTACATCAACTGATTCCTCCACGAAAGGGATTCAGCTATGGTGCAGGGAGCTACAAGTCATTTGTTGAAAACAAACCTTTTACTTTGCTAAAATGTGTGTGACATGTTAAGGTAGAAGTTTGTTTTCTGCATTTCATCAGTTCATTAACTAAAAGGTATTTTTGCCTCAGTAGAAACAAATACGGAACTTACATGTATATACATGGAATATTGCCTCTCTTTCGCTTTGAATAAATAAACCATTTTGCTCTTGAAATTAGTATCTAACTACCACAACAAATTGAAATGTAAAAATGTGTGATCACCTGAAAAGTTAGTGAATACAGATTCCTTACATCAGATCATTAGATTTTCTGTTCCGAAAGCATTCATATTCTTGAAGGTACAGTCCACCTTTAATTGAGATCTATGATAAAATCAATCTTTTCTAAATTATATGACCAGGACATATTAAAGGCTCACAAGAACCTTAGGAAAAGTAATTTGATGGGGTGAAATCAATATTAATCTGAATAACAATTCAAATGTCCCAGAAATATCTGCACACCTATTAATTATTATTGGCTTATGATGGTTTATTCTGGCACAAGGAAGTGAACGAGGAACGAGTTGTAGCTGCTCTGTCCTGAAGGATCGCACCCTGTGCAACATTTAGTGCCAATTGCCTAACAACTATAAAACTTTGTGGAATAATGTCAAATCTAGAACCGTATCACCAAAAGCACCGCTATTTTTGACACTTCACAGTAGTTAGGAACCTAAACTCAAAAACAAAACAACTTACCGAAAGATAAGGAATGACTAAAAAGAAACATTCTCTGTAACGACAGGAATGTTGAAAAAGCAAACAGGCATTGACTATCATTTTATAATAATGTTTATTGCATGATCGTCAATATATCGTCATAATTAGGCAAAACGTTGATGTTACAATTCCAATGGATGAACCATCATGGCAAGTATTTTATTGTTGTCTGGGGGTGGGTGGGACTAATTTTATCTATAACCAGCACGGAATGATACAAATACATTTGCGATCGTTAACCTCACTGAATTTTCTGGGCTGCTTCTTATAAATAAATTCCGTTACCATTTTCAAGAGGGACCAATGAATACCTCCTGTGTTAGGCTGCAAGGCATAAATAAGATAGAAAAGTCATAAAAGTCAATATTTTGTACCATTCAAGGCAAAATCAGTGACCTGATAATGGCAATCCGGAAGAATACTCATTTTGACACGTTATGACTTTAGGTACATACTGGAATGTTATCGCTTGGTAAAACAGAAGCAATCATCATGAGCGTTAGATCGAGTTTCATGACGTAATATTTTTTATTTGTGAAAGTAATGATGTAATTACCTATCAATAATGAGTTAGACAAATGGGATATTCACCAAGTTTCTTGTAAATATATTAATTAGTTGTATTCCATATAACCATATTACAACGTTCCGAGAGCACCACAAACACATATGTATTGCACATTGTTTTTGTATCGCCCTTTGTGAAAAAAAAATGATGGAGAAGCCACACTGAAGTTGTTTTACTGTAAATATTTAAAGCAGTGATGCTACTGTTTTGGTGATATTGACAGGATTGGTGAACAGAATTGTAAGAAGGCTTCTCAAATGTAGCAGAACAACTCGGTATACATGAGGATTACACAGTTCGAGGTAAGTCATCAGATACATTAGTCGCTGAAGATGACCATACCTGTAAGTTACACATTTTATTATTTACTCGGTGCACAACTGTAGGTTACGTCACTTGTGTGTGACTTTACCTTTTATCGCTGGATCATGTGCACATGTGTACCATGTGCACACTGTACTGCACTTAATAGTACCAATCGTTGTCACCTAAAGTATGCTATAATGTATGAAAACTAATACGGCTTTAAACGAATGAACCGATGGGACGAATACAACACTGTATTATTTGGACCACGGTATTTGCATAAGAACATAAAGCCCGCGGTGATCGATGAATCCCACTTTTCCAATGACTTGGTCCAGAATATGTCCCCCTGGAAACCTTAGATAATAAATTCCCTACACTGAGTAACACATTTGAATGCTAATCCTGTGAAAAGCTGTGGTGTCAAAACCAATGTTCAACAATGTTTACAGCGTAAGTTAATGATGAACCTAATTAACCCATTTCATTTATATATTTATGCCTCGATTTCCACGAAGAATGAAATGAAATCTGTCTCTAGTAAATGATTCCCGTTGTTTGGTATCATTGATGAAACACTCAACGATTACGCATTCACAACTCTTTAAAAGCTGTAATTAATCTCTGAGGTGAATGAAGGAGCTTTGAAATCTAATAAATATGAGCAGCAATTTAAACCAAACAGCTTTTCAGGTTTTGTCTTCGTGGATTTTCACAACTGTCTCTAAGGTGACACGTGACAATGTGCAATTAAAAGGCTTCATTAAATTCACTAGTAATTGGAAGTTCTAAGGGGTAATTATTGTTTTCTGCAAAGTTAATGAATTCCAGGATGTTCTATGATACATTCATCATTACCTATTACATGAAGGCTCAAAAGCCATGCTTTCCATGTGTAAATCCATGTGTAAATTTTGCGATGTTAATCAATCTTTACAAAGTTTGCATGTCTGTCCAGTTTTGTGTTAACTCCCCACAGCTTAACACAGGATTATGTTAGTTATTCGAACTTGATGTACTGCAGTTATTGCCAGTTAAAGCATTAATTGTGGTTTACAACCTCAAGTCTTCTTTAAGTCTTCACCTAGCTGTGATGGGTTCAGGTGTCATTCTCACGTTCCCTTGCAGGACTTGTGCTGACCTTGCAGGACTTGTGCTGACCTGCAAGGAGGTTAACACAAAATCTTGTGCTGAACACATTTTGGACCTGGATGTCTTATGTTGACTTCGGTCTTCAATCTCGGTCAACGGGCTTTTATTGAAAGTTATTAAATTGAGACAATGCAGGTCAATCTTTCAATTAAAGTGATTTAAAAGGTATTCCCGTATTTTTAAGTATCTAAACTTGCCGCTGGATAGGAACTTTACGCAGCAATTGGGTTAAACCAAACACATCTTTTGGAAAATGAATATTGTTTGCTCCCAGCTTATGCATAACTGAATTGAATCCATGCACAAAGGAACCTAAACTTTAAAAAATGTTGTGTTATGTTAAATTATGTTAAAAAGCACGTTTCTCCAGTACACGTATCTAGTTACAAATATTGTGCTGTTATTGGAGAAAGCTGATGAATAATTTTAAACATGTTGCTGCATGAACCATATTGACAATAAGGTATTATTCTAAAAGAGCAGAATTGAAAAGGCTGTGTTTGATAATGTTATGCTTTGTGTGAAGGGCTTTATGAAATTCAGAACACGAGGCTCTTTCAGTGGCACTTTGCGCAAGAAAACATTGAGTATGGGATGCTGCATTAACATTATGAAGAGAATTACTCACTTTCGTTAGTCTAATGGGTGGCAAATCTTTCCCTTGGTGCCAGTAAATTGTCTTCTGTTTTAGGTCTGTCGTGTTCGACATCTTTTTATTTTACACCGTGTACTCACAGCTGACCTAAAAACTGAAAAAAACCCAAAGGCACAACTAAGATTTCGTATCTTCATTCGTATCTCCCACATCAGCCCGACTGTTCTTCATTTTTATGTGGTTTTATAAGATTCTTGCGCAAAACGGAAAGTTGTGACCCCCATCGAGGGTTGAGACCCACCGATCAAGAAATCCTGGATCCGCCACCGATCTTATTGGTTCTCACACACTACAACTATTGTTTTTCAAGCTTGTCACACTTAAAAAACGATATCATCTTGTCGTTTTTGTGTACTGGAACTGATTTTCCCAGGAATAGGGTGTTAAGCTTCATAGGACAATGATTTTCAACAGTGACATCCACATGGTACGACATTTATACCTCTGGTTGTACTACAATTAGTTGTAAAATATTCCAGGCATTCATAAATCATCAGTCCGATATAATTTCAAAATCCACTTAAAATGAGCTTTATTTTGCAAAACGGAGAAAAATTTCGTTAAATATTCATTGAAATATTGACACTTGCTATCACATAGGACAATTACCGGGGAGACATTATGAGAAAGGCAATATTTGATTCACTATACTGAGATGAAGAAACTTTAAACTTCATGAAGGATGTAATTGATTTTAATTAAGTAAAAGCGGATGATTCAAGAAGACAGATGCAATGAGAAATGCATCTTTCTCAAAGTAATTGATCAGATGGAATCTTTTAAGTTCTTATTAAGACAATTTGAATCTAATGAGGACGCGCTTATTGTTATCTTCTCTTAAATCGTTTGGAATCGATAAAACATGAGAATTCAGCATGACGTAAAAGCCAAAGAAAAACATAGAATCATTGTATCCTATTCAAATATTCTGGAATTGCGTAGGCCTTTTACGAACTGTAATGGAAAAACAAAGATTTTTGCTGTTGAAAACCTGACAGTCTTGAAAGACAATTCCCTCCCAACTAACTCCAAAATACACGTAAGCATGACCTCGGTGTAGCACTAAGTTCGTGCAAATTGCAATTTCAGTCACTATATTGATAAATGGTCGGTTTGTACAGCAGTACCCATGGTGGGGGATTGATAATTTTCCGCTAATGAAATTTCTTGACTTTTTCAAACTTGTCCAGTGTTTTCAAGGTATATTTCCAGATTCACAAAAAGTTACACAAAAAAGGGCACCCAAAAAGGGCATCCAATTATTTGATAAAGTCATTTGAGAAACATACTTCATGACATGGTGTTACGGCGAATATGCCTCACTCGGGAACTCGAGTCGCTGAGCTCGAGCCCTTGTAATGCCTGGTGTCACTGTTTTCACTCATAAAGAGTCAAAATGTTGCAGAGAGAATTAGGGGCCACAAATAGTCTAGTTACATGTAGGGTCTCACGGGTCACAGTGTGCTACCCCGGGTACCCGAAAGTCTACCCGACCCGATGATCCGAACCCGAGAATGTGCAAAATTTTATCTCTGTGGTATGTCCGAAACAACTGAGTGGCATGTTCGGAAATTAGTGTTCTTCATTTGTGCTTTGGAAAGTTAAGCTTAAGAATTAATCTAAGGACTTATGTAAATCTTGTCACGTTAATGGGAGAAATTTGTTGTAAATTTTACTGGAATTGAGAAAATTTGTATAAAAGATGCACTTTTAAGAATAATCTACGATCTGACAAAGAATCTCGGGTGTCGGGTCACCATTTGGCATCTTGGGTATTCCTTTCATGACCCAAACCGATGGCTACGCGAGAGACTCGTGAAATCCCTAGTTAAATGGTCTGGTGTGCGATAACCAACACACAATGCGCAACTTCAATAACAGATATTAAATGAAAAATCAAAATATTATATACATGAAAAATCAAAATATAATAAAATACCATGTCGACCGAATTCGCCTCATTTGGGAGGAGCGATACACAATAACCATTTTGGTATGTCCACTATTTATGGTATGGTTACTGATTTACTTTCAGTCATCAAACTGGTATCAATGGCAGACCATAAATGGTAGGCTTACCTACCTATTTAAGTGAATTAGGTGGACATCGAATTTTGAGGCTGAAAATATCTACAAAAGCACAAAAGTCAATTCTTTGTATGTTGTGGACATTGTGATTTTCATTTCATGCGACATGGACATCTGTTCCGGCTGAGATGGAAAGTTTAAGTGTTTGCATTGTGAAACGCGATACAAAAATTTTGAAACACACAATGGAATGACACAACATGAAAAAGTGGAAAATGAAAACTGTTAAAGCGCCGTTGATAAGAGACCTGATCACATTAGTACGCTAACATTATTGACATTAAAGTACAGTTGTGGTACCATTTGCTCTTTCTGACTACATATTGTGTGTAACATAACATAGATATTTGCTGAATGTTCACAGACACTTCAAATTCAGTTGCATGAAGAATTTCTCCATAAAATTAAGCATTATTTATTTCACTTTGTGCATTAAAGCTGGTGTTCAAAGCCTTAGGGACTCTAATTTTAGGGGAGAAGGGGCATTTTATTCTTTACTCTTGTGCCAGAAGTCATAGGAACAGCATGGGCCATATTTCTATCGAATGTGCACAGAGGTCTTCTCTGTGGGAGAGACAAGAAGGGAATCACTCAGATTTGCATAGGCTGTCTTTTATATAGCCCCAAATACAAGAGACATTTACACTGTTTGCAATTAGGACCAATGTGATGTTAAACATGTCAAGCACAGTGCACAAGTCATTTATTTGCCACTTAGGAAGGGTTCATATTTTTATCTCTCTTAAAATTCTGAGTAATTATAGTTGAAAACCAGCTTTAAAACTAATGCACAGGTGTGGCTTCATGCTGTGCTTTTCCCGAAACACAAGCACTGATCATCGTATTCGCCTCAAAGCAGGTAAATCCATGGATAAAATGAATAACATATGAAGATCCACAAATTCTTCCACAAAATGTCATCTTATATTCCACATGATTTTGTGCTCAATGTTAAAGTAAAATTATAGACAGGCTACATCTGATCATCATATTACTAACAAATTTAAGAGGCAAAAGTGTCACGTTCCTGATGGGGGGGGGTCTGTCTGCAGGATGACCTGCCAGCTAATGAGGTGGTCTCCTCAGTGCCAGACATAAATTGTGTTAATGAGCTGGCATGAGCAGGGGCAGTCTGTCTGGAGGATGACCTTTGTGCACTCAGATCTGAGGGCCATCCTTGGGGGGGGAGGGTCAGTCTGCTTTTTCTACACAGATTTCTGAATTTAGTGTCTATCTCCACTAATATTCATTTTATTGCTTATTTAATGCTATTTTATGACTATTATGGGATGCATTTTTGGCATGTTGGAAAATATGGATATTGGACTTTGGACTGGGACAGACCAAGACAGTCCAAGGACCAAAATCCACAGTCAAAGGTCCAAAGGTCCCTTATTTACAATATGCCAAAAGCTCATCTGCCACATCCTAACAATCCACCCCATCCATTTTTGCTGCACACACATCACTATTGGGTACACCTAATTTTGTTACACAGAAATCGTATCATTTGTGCACAAAAGGGAATATAGTGTTAAAGTTCTGATGCGATATCTGTGTATTTGGCATAAACAAAGTACAGTAGCATTCATTTCCATAATTTTGGTTGTTATTTTTATGTTCGTCCCGTCAGCGCTAACCAGGTGTATTATTCGTTTTATTTGTACAGATAAACACTTTTTTGTGCTCATGAGCATGGCAGAAGCTAATTAGCAATTCACTTCTTTAATCTCACACAAATAGGACTTATTTAACAAAAAAACCGTCATGTACAGTAGTAGTTAGTTGCATAATCTTGTGTTGCATTGTTTGTGCTTTAAAATAACAAAGTAAACAGGCTCGGGGATCGACTGTGACGGACAGGATAAATTTCTGAAACTGAAACTTTCTGTTTTTCCTTTCTTTCAGTTTGAAACTGATGTGCTAATAATTCTAATAGGGTTGGCCAGCGTCGATTAGCATCTATACTTAGAGGTTAGTTTGTAACTCGTTCATCAGATTACCAAATATACATTGGATTTAAGGCCCGTCAGGTGCTGGCCCATCAATTTTTTTTAACCAATGAACTTTTGTCCACAAGCTTACTATGGGAAGTCAACATATTGTCACACACTTCACTTGTAATAGCAAAATTGACGAATTTCCTAACATACAATCTGAATTGCAATGTTACAATTTAGCTTAACTGGATCCTGAATATTCCCAGATCCGAAGAAACTTTTCCTATTTAAAAATGCTTACAGAAGCTGAGACATTGGTATTTCTAAAAATGACCAAATCTTTACCACTCTGTCACAGATCAAGAAATTGTAAGAAAAGGTTTCGGTCCGGGAAATGCTGGCCTGTATGAAGTGCCGCCTTAAGTTGATTGCAATAGGCAGGCTAATAGATGTCTCTGAACTGACTGAAATTTCGCGTCGAAACTTTTTAATAGGCCTCTATGATGATTTCTTGATCTGTTGGCGAAGTTTAGCATATCAGTTACAAATTTAAGTTATCAATTACAATCGATCCCCAAGCCTGGCAAATGGGTTGAAAAAAAAAAATTTAACAGCGGCAACTTGCATCAGAGAGTATAGGGCCACTTGGGAGGGAATTCTCATTGGCTAAGAGGTCCCCATTCGGGGGCCTGTTAGCCAAAGACAATTCCCTCCCAAGTCGGCCCTTATGAATGTTACTCCATGTTTTTTGACCTAAAAAAGTTACTCCATAGTATTTGGGGAATTAGTACATAGCCCTAGGCATATTGT